>LIEC01011539.1:13300-60210 GCA_001925005.1 Drosera capensis | reverse complement strand
ACGTCTCCAGGATCACATCCTTCGGACTAACGACAACCTCCTGTTGGACACATATTACACCCACGCACTCATCGCTCTCGAACAGACTCTCCCTGGCGCCGATCTTTCGTCCTTTGTTAACATACACTCTGTCCCCAAACAACCCCAAAACATTTTGGCAGAAATATATTACAAGAAAGTCACTGATGGGATCCTTGCTCGGCCCTTGTCAACTCGAGACCGGCTTGTCATCGCTAGCTCCAAAGTGGAGCACACAAAGGACTTCCTCCTCGCTGCCCCCATCTCGAGCTTGGGCCTGAAGATGCGCCCGATCGAGTACAGAGCTGTCTTGAAACACCGCCTGATGGTCCCACTCTTCGCGGAGAACTCGGTCTGCCCTTGCTGCCGCCAACATGCCCTTGTTGTTTACGGGGACCACGCTGTGCACTGTGCCAACTCCTCTGGGGTAAAGAATCGTCACGAGATTATCCGAGATGTCCTATACGACACCTGCCAGAAAGCCGGCATCCAGTCGCGTAAGGAAGCCGAAGTTACATTCTTGTCTGAAGGGGGTCGTCTCCGTCCGGCTGATGTGCTATTTTTCAACTGGGAGCAAGGTCGGCACAGTTGTGTGGATGTTGCATGTGTCTCCCCTATGGCACATCTCAGTGGCGGGAAGGCCGCTGAGGACGCAGCGGTCGGTAAGGTCAAAAAACACGAGGAAGGTTGCCGTTCCAACGAGCACACTTTCATACCATTCGTCACCGACATTTTTGGCGCCCTTGCCAAGGACGCCGTAACCCTGTTGAACCGCATTTCAAAGATAGCCAACGCAAATGCACCTGTCCCTAACCAGCAATTGCCTTTCATCCGAATCGGGTTTGCCACCCAAAAAGGCGTCGCCGCCTCAATTGTAGCGCGGATGGGTGATGTCTTTATTTAAATCTGTAATTTGTTCTATATTAAAAAAATATTAAATATATTTATTTATAATATTCCTTTTATAATCTCCGAATCACATTGTTGGTAAAAATAATTTCAAAACTGATTTTCACACAACATCATGAAAATCGTTTTTTCAAAAATCCATGAGATCAGAGAATTGATATATTTACTCTCATTCTCGACAAAGGTCATAATTTGCAAGAACATTCGATGGTCTTAATAAGAGGAGGTAGAGTGAAAGATTTGTCAAGTGTGATATCCCATTGTATTCAAGGAGTAAAGGATTTCCTGAGAATTCCGGTTAGAAGAAGAGACAAATCAAAACATGGTGCAGAAAAACCTAAATCGATATGAATGGAAGATGCTCGAAGTGAGAGAAAGAGCAAAGTGAATTCAGGATTCATAAGCCGAATCTATTAATAGCATTCAAGATTAAACACTACGCAAAAGTCACCAAAGGAAGACCGAGAGCTAATTTCGAGACTTTGATTTATCTAGACATATACTTCGTGAAATGTTTCATGCATATTTATTGTTAGGGACAATAAGATCAAGTTGGTAAGGATTCAAATATCCTTTCATTTCTTACTTGTATATGACAACAATCATTACAGCGACAATCATGATAGTAGTATTTCTGTAACTTGATCCTAAGTTCAGAGGATTAATCCTTTCTTCTTGAATATGCATGACAACACTCCTATAATTTGATTCTCCAATTTTGTTATAATCCCTGAAGCAGATCATCAATAGATATGGAAAGTGTCATCATGAAAACAGTTGGGGTTCAACAACTACACTACATGATACAATAATAGGGTCTCGACCTAACTTATCTCCTGACCCACTTTATCTCATGACCGAGCATAACACAAAAAATAGCAGAAATAAAAAAGAAGAGCATAGAAAAGTGTTGGGTCTATTGATTTTATAAATCAATTAAACAATGAAAAATCCATCCCCAAAGATAAATTGTTGGTGGAGAAAACTTTGGGAGGAGACCAATATACATTTAATGCATGATTGCATATCATTGATAAGTTGAGTTGCAATTGGTATTTAGCAGCGTGAGCAGCTTCTTCAACGGCCGAATTCATGGACGAGAATGAGATTAAGTTATATGGGTTGTGTATATTTGACCCAACGTACAGCAACATTTATGGACCGGAGCTCCTTTATTGATATTGGTGATGAAAACAAGGAGTAGAAGTACAAGAGCAGAGCCAAGAAAGGTCATGGGGGAGGTATGAAAACCTTATCCGATTATAATAATATTTTGGATCATTTTAAATATAATAATAATTATTTTTGGGTAAATGTAAATTGTAAACGTCACGAAATAACGAATACAAGGATAAATTCGTCTATTGTCAGTGAACGTAACCCCAAAATGAACCACATAAATCTCTTTGTCATAGTGTCAATTTACTTCATACTATTTATCCGTTAAAAAAACCATTATTGTTTTAAACGTTATTTACACCACATCCTTATGGTTGGTTCGTCTATTTCCAACAAAAAGAAACAAAGAACACAAAATTCTAAGCCGTATTCCAATATCAACTCCAGGATCTCACCAACGCTTTCTTGTGCAATTTTTGCTGCACTCAGTATTCTCGTAAAGAAGTTTGAGCTGCACCATAAAAAATAGATATAGATGCAATTAATCTTTTTTTCTTCACTATAGAAGTTGTGCATGGGCAACATTTGTACAAGCAAGAGCACAAAGTACTAATCCTAGTTATCTGTATTTTCATTCAGATGCCGCATCTTCATTTTCACTTGATACATAATGGTTTATTCTTTTTACTTCCTGTCTTTTGAGTTTGGAATAAAATCATGACAAATGAAAAGAATCATATACATGCACCTAGTTCTACTTTTGGCTTATATTGCGGTCCCATCATGGATTGTCAAATTCTTTAGAATGACAGTGATGCCTGATCGGATGTAGAACCCTTCCGAAGATCTGTCAGCCTCTTGTATTCCCTGAAAAATCAAGTGCAAGAGTGATTAGGTTAGGACCATCTACAATGAAGCAGAACTTGTCATTGTGATTCTATCACTTGCATTGGACATAAGATGCTACAACACAGGAAAAAGTCACATCTCCTTGGCAATAATAAACCTAATATCAGTATCATTTCAAGTTATCAGATGCAGTCATTCTACTCTCCGAGACATGGAATTTCTCAAGAGTCATCCACATTAAGCCATCAGATTTCCAAGAAAAAATTAAATCAATTGACAGCTTTCTTTCATTGTAATACTAAATATAATTGCCATCATCTACAATATGGTCTCTAATCGTCAAAGCACTCAAATGATCAGAAGAGATGTCGAGAATTTGGTTGCAAACTTTTTGGCTCAGCAACTACCATATACGCAAGCACTCTACCCATGGTAGCTTTCACTATTGATAATGGGGAATGTATCAGAAGTCTCAACTGCTTAGTCGAGTTCAGTTTGCTTTGATGTACCAATGTGGGTTAGACCAACTTCAACTAGCCTATCCTGTTCCTTTACATTTCTATCACTTTGACACCTACTTTAGCTCCATCAAACGGAAAAACAAACAAAGAACTGCAGTGTTGGAAATTTTTTGCTGAAAACTTCAGAGCTACATGTCAGAAGCTGGTAAAAACTAGAATGTGAAGAATAAATAATAAGGAACAGAGCATCCACACCTCTGAATTAGAAATCACAACATTCTTTCCAATCCTGGCATTCTTATCTATTATGCAGTCTCTGCACGACATTATGAATTAGCATTGGTAAGAGAAACCGAAATGGATGTTAGAAATGCATTGTGAGGAGAAGGTGTTGTATATGTCGTACTTGATTTTTGTAGATTCGCCTATTCCCACAGGAACTCTTCCCTCTGATAACAACGATGCTCTAGTTCAGCATCAGTTTCATAGAAATCTGCTCCAAGCATCACCGTGTCCTGCACACATTTTCGTCATTAGTATTCATGGCATGTTCATTACTTGGATAAACAATTGGTCTGACTGAAAAAGAACAACTTTGACACCCAAATGAGGCACTGATAACATTTACATGCAACTCTACACTAAAGATTTGGTAGAAAAATATATTCCTAACCTTTAAGTGGACATCTGGATTTATTCGAGATCGGATACCCACAACGCTGTGCTCAATGAAGCAATTATTTAAGAAACTTCCATGTGATATGATTGAATCCACCACCTGCACATATAACATGAAAGATGAACCTCTGAAACTAGAAGAATAGAAATCAGCTGGATTGATTTAAAAGAATAGAGCATTTAGTCCATGGCGGACATCTTGACAAATTTAATAAAACCTTTCCGTTGAAATAGATAACAAGCAGGGCATAGCTTTAAGGACTGTCAAATAAGAGAAAATAGTTTATCATCAAATAATGCAAGTACAATAGTGCTTTGGAAGACGATTTAGAGTTATTTGAATTAAGTGGCTCATCCCATGACCCAAACATCAAGAAAAAAACAGCAGTGACGAAATCGTTATTCGCTAACCTTGCTGCGATCAATTTTTGTAGGAGGCAAGTTCCTCTTTGATGTGTACATTGGTTTATTTGCATCATAAAAACTAAACCTTGGGGGCTGCAACATGAAACAGATGCAATGGCAATGATGTTAGTTATCTAACTGAATCATATGTGCTCCAATCAGTGATACATGGTATAAATGTGATAATGATGCGGCTCATGCGAAAGGGCTGTAATAAACACCACCACTTCCATTATTAACTAGAAACCTTGCATGTTGTTTCTTCGTTCCACATATTTTCCCCCACCCCTAACAGATGATGTGTTCTCCAGAACACCGTTTGAGAAAGAGTTATAGTATACACGTATATTCCAACACTTACATGAGCAGTTAATGCGAGATTTGCCTCGAAGAACGATCGTATTGTTCCAATGTCTTCCCAGTAATCATTAAACAGATAAGCCTGCAATATGTTGCATAGTTGTTCAATACGGTGGGAACGTGACAAATAACATGCAAACAATAAGCACATGATCCTGACATATGAGTTGTCATGAATTTGTACTAACAGCATTAGCCACCCTTACTCATACCAGTGACACTTTGTCTGAGACCTATTGAGTCTAGTTACCTTGATGAAGAACTCTTGAGCTGATGCAGGGATGACTTCTGATCCAAAGTCATTTGCAGTCGGAAAACGCCACCTGAGACATTGCTAAACATTCATGTGCCTTGGCATACATTTTTTTAAGGAGAAAGAACAAGTGCGAGATAATAATATTGATGGGAGGTAGGACAAAAAAAAACAACATGGAATAAACTGTCTCCCACTTGTGTTAGCATGAAAGGAAGCAAATAAATTAGAACAGAGAACAATAAAGATATAAAGATACAATTTTTAACGTCGAAAACCCACGATGTGAGCTGAAAAACCACGAAGCCAAATCCCACCACAAAGCTCCACTATCAATGAAATAATGGATACACAAGATCCTCTCTAAATAACACTAGAGAGCAATTTGGATCTTTGTTGAACGTCGGAGCTGAACAATTTGTGGAGTAATTTGCGGAACGTCTGCTGGAACCTCTACTGAAATTTCTAGTTCATGAATGGCATTATCAATGTCAACTGGCTCTGGAACATATACATCACCCGGATCACCCTACTCTTCTTCTTCAATCTACATAGGAACATGAGCATGAGGAAAAGAATCCAAATCAATCAAATCATCACTGACCTGTGGCACTGAAATCTCAGATTTCTCAATATCCCGAATATCCTAATCTTCCAGGAACACTACATCCTTGCTTCTTACAAGTTTCTTCTTAGTTGGATCGTAAAACTTTTAGCCAAACTGATCCTGCCCATGACCAATGAATATACACTGTCGAGACTTCACATCGAGTTTCAATCTCTCATCTTTGGGTATGTGCACAAATTCCTTGCACCCAAAGTCATGCAAGTGATCATACGAGACATTCTTTCCTATCCAAACTCGATCAGGAACATCAAAATTCAAAGGAATACAAAGAATAAGGTTAATTCCATGAACGACAATAAAAAAAACCTCATCCCAAAAGGATCTCAGTAGTTATGCATGTGAAAACAAACATCTCACCCTTTCAATTAGTGCTCTATTCATTCTCTTAACTAAACAATTCAACTGAGGTGTCTTAGGAGGAGTGCTTTGATATCTACACCCTATTGTCTGCAATACTCATTAAAAGGATCACAGTACTCTCTCCTGTTACCGGTTTTGATACATTAACTACTGTAATCCTATCACCACATAACTTTTTCTTATGTGATGCATAATGAAGAGTGCTTAATACCTCTAGCCACAACCATAGAACCCCTAATGAGCTTCCATCGGCCATCATAGAAGGTGCTCTAAAATCCCTCATCATTCAGCTTACCTATGGATATCAAATTCAGACAAATATCAGGAATATATCTGACGTCATGCAAAACTAATCTTGTGTCGTTACTAGTCTCTAGGAATACATCCCTAATGCCTATAACTGCTGCCAGTCCATTATTCCCTATCTTCACAGGAATGTAGTCACTAGCCCTGTACAAAGTGAAGAAATCTCTACGAGAAGTAGCATGAATAGATACGTCACTATCAATCGCCCATGTGGTTTCATGACACATAAAGTTAACTGCATCCCCATCAAACACAAATAGAAAGCCATCAGAAACTGATGTAACTCGATCATCTTTCTTATCTTTATCAGTCTTCTTCTTCGTGCCTTGCTCACTCAACTCTCTCTTCAAAACACGATAGAATCTTTTGAGATGACCTTTCTGATGACAATGATGACATTCAACATTCGCATACTTATTACATGTATCTCTGCTCTTATCCCTGTTCTTCGAACCACGACTATCGCTTCTACCTCTGTTCTCAACAACCAGGCATCTTGATGCGAAGAAGTTCCCTGTGTCTTTCTTCTTATCTCTTCATTCAGAATACTATTCTTGACGAGATCCATAATAATCATACCATCTGGAATAAAAGAAATCCGCGCATGTCATCTACCCGAGATGAGCTGATGTCCAAGGGGAATTCCTCCATTTTCCCTTCCTGGTCTGACCTCAGGGCGACAACTACCTTAGTATAGTACTTGAGTTTTCTTGGCTTCTCTCCTGTTTTGGGCACATCGGAGGAGACGATCAACCACCATATTTATTCCCCTGGAAAGTTGTTGTACTTGGAGTACAGGAAGTTCCCGAGCTAGTCTTTGGACTGCTTGCCAGTACCTTTTCATGGTCTCCCCAACATCACACAGACTATTCATCTGTTTGGCCACTCACTTGGAGTCAGTATAAGCTTCCACTATTGAGATGCCCAAGTGTCTAATTAGCTGAAGTCCTGAGATTAGGGCTTCACATTCGACCGTGTTTTTGATGGCGACAAAACTGAAGTTCAATTGCACAAGGTAACTCATATCCTGTGGGAGTGACCAGGAATACTCCAGCTCCTACCCCTTTGCATTTGATGATCCGTCTATGTAGATCTTCCATGACTTGGATTCCTCAACTCGATCTTCTCGAGTTTGGAGATTAGGGTGGTAGACGAACCGATAGTCCACTAGGAACTCGGGCAGGGCTTATGCTTTTATTGTGGTTTTGGGATTATAACACAGATTATACTCACTCAACTCGATTGACCATTTGATTAGTCTTCCTGGGAGTTCAAGCTTGTACAAGAGTTGCCTTAGAGAGTGGTCAGTCACTATTATAATAGGATGCTCTTGAAAGTAGGGAGGAACCTTCCTTGATGCACTTACTAGTGCTAGGGCTGCTTTCTCTATTCGGGGATACCTAGTCTCAACATGGTGCAACACTTTGCTTACAAAGTAGATGTGTTTTTGTTTGCTTCCTTCCATCCTGAGTAGAATCGTCGAAACGACATCGTCTGAGGCGACGAGGTAGACAAGCAACTCTTCCCCGACTTTCGGCTTCGTCAGCAATGACATTTTCCCAAGATAGCATTTGAAGAACTCAAAAACTTCTGGCAACTCGGGGTCCATTCTAGACCCAAGGTGGCTCCTCTCAGAGTCTTGAAGAAGGACAAGGTCCTTTCTGAGTCTCAGGAGATGAATCTCCCGAGTGCTGCTAGGCATCCCGTTGGCTTGCCTACTTCAGGGAGTTGATGAGCATATTGTCTACATACGCTTCCGTGGTTTCCCCCCAGCAACGGCTTGAAAGCCTCATTCACCAACATGAGATAAGTGGCCCCAGCGTTCTTGAGTCCAAACCGCATAACCCTGTAATACTAGGTCCTCCTTCTATGATGAAAGAGGCCTTGACACTATATTTAGGCGTCATCTGGATCTGATTATAGCCCGAGAACGCATCCATGAAGGACAAGAGTTCATACCCAGAGATGGCATCGATTAGTTGGTCAATTCAGGCCAGAGGATAAAAATCCTTTTGGTAGGCCCTGTTTAGGTCGGTGAAATCGACGCATATACTCCACTTCTCGTTTGCTTTTTTCACTATGATCGTATTTACCAATCAATCCAGACACGAAACCTCCCTGATGAAGTCGACGCCAAGGAGCTTACTCATCTCCTCGGCAATGGCCTTATTCCTCTCGGGTGTAAAGCTTCTCTCTTTGCTTGACAAGTCAGGTTTTCGGGTGGACCGAGAGTTAGTAAACTATGAGTTCAGGACCGATCCTAGGCATGTCCTTAGGTCCCTGGGTAAATAAAATCGAGATGCTTCTTATGAACCGGATCAGCTTTCCTCAGGTCGACTCCTTCAACTTGGCTCTAATGCAAACGGTTCAATCCTAGTTCCTTTTTTCCAAGGGAATAGCCTCAACTTCCTCCACTGGTTCGGGTCCCTCAACTCAATGGGGATCAAGATAAAAGGAGAAAGCTTCCCGTCCTACACCTGCCTTTGCTTGATTGTGACATCGTAACAACGTCGAGACTCTTTTTGGCTTTCTTTCATATTGCCTTCGTCGTTTGGGATCGGGAACTTGTATCTGAGATAGCACAAAGCTATGGCTACCCTTAGGTTCATCAGGGTTGGTCTCCTTATTATACCATTGTATGCCGAGGGGAGGTCCACTACGAGAAGATCAGAAACTCAAGACGTTATCCTGTTGGTGCCTTCATCCCCAAGGATAACTCGGAGAGAGACGTAGCCTTTAGGGAACACATAGTTCCCGATGAATCCAATCAGAAGGGTCTTAAAGGGCTTCAAGTCCTTGTCCTCAAATCCCATCATTTTATAAACGGAGTAGTACAAGACATCGACCGAGGAGCCACTATCTATTACCGTTCTCTCCACATCGAATTCCCCAATGTGGATGGTCAGTAACAGGGCATCATCATAAGGAAAAGTGATTCCTGACCTATCCTCCTGGTGGAAACCGACTTCGGGGTCCTCTTTGGGCTCTTGTTCTTGTATCCCGAGTTCTTGGAGATGCTAAGCTCGACGAGAAAGGAGCTACACATTGACAGGGATGGCACAAATCCCCCCGAGATGGCATTGATCCTTGACCTCAGTTTTGGTCCATCATGCTTCTTGTGCGATGGCGAACGCATCCTTTCCTGAGGTTTTGTGGCAACCTTTCCTGAGGTCGGAACTGAGGTACCCTTTATCAATTCCTCTATTGCATCCTTGAGGTAGCGACACTTTTCCGTATCATGCTCGTGATCTTTATGATACAGGAAGTACCTGGAGGTTCTCGATTACCTCCTCGAAAGCGTTGCTTCTCCTGGTCTTTCTGGAGGAGATTTTCTTCCCGAGATGCCATGAGCACCTCAGCTCACGAGTTGTTAAGCGGAGTATGCCAAGAATACGTGAAACTCTTTCTTCCTTTTTCCTCCTTCTTCCCTTCCTGAATTGCAGAGGGCATCCTTTCCCCAAGTCGAGATCGACAGACCCCAAATGCCCTAAGCTGGACTCTCCTTTTGTCAGATCTCTGAATCACTCCTGGAGTGCCATCTCGACCTCAACAAATACGTGTTGACTGATTTTCGCTAGTAGTGTGGTATATGTCTAGGGACGTTTCAAACTCAAATCGTATACCAAGTTCCTGTTTTTCAGTCATCTGACCAGAGCTCGACAAATGTTAGAATCCTCTGTCTTCTCAATGTGCACGACTTCATAGTTGAACCTCTGAACATACCTCCTTAGGCTTTCGCCCGATCTTTGCTTTACCTCATACAGGTGTTCAAAAGTTAGCTGGATCTTTCGAATGTTTATGAACTTGGCGATGAATGTCTTGACCCGGGGTGAGCCCATTGAACCACACTCGTGCTGATCTCCTAAGCGAGATCGAAAAGGCCTTGCAGATGATGCCATCCGATGCCCCATACAAGTGTATAGAGGTCCAAAGAGTCTGGATGTGGTCGAAGGGGTTTCCCATTCCTTCGTAGGACTCCGTTGCAGGGTTAAATGGGGTTTCAATCCTTATGTCAGCTTCATTCCTTAGTCTCAAGGAGTCTCTTTGATCAGTTTGAAGAGTTCCTTGACCCTTTCCTTCAACTCCTGAGTTGGGTTCGGAGTTTCTCAGCCTACTTTGGTTCCTTTCGAAGATGGTTTCCTGTCGACTTCGAGTTGAGGAGACTCCTTGGGACTTCCGTAGGAGTGACCGAGTGGGAATAGGTGTGCGTAGACTCTCTTCATCCCTCCAGTGACCATTGGAGTACAGACGCTTTAGATATAGATAAATCTATTTTTATATAGGTATACAAACTTCTGGCACGAAGGTGAAATGTTTACCTCAAGAGATTGAGAAGTATCTCTTTCTTGAACACATACACTCCCACAAAAGCAATATATGGTTTCTTTGCAGCCTCTTCTTTGGACAGTCCCAACACAGTTGTGTCAAATGCCTGTTGCAGACAGAGACGCACAATCTCAAATTATAAACTTCAGCAGAAAACCATCACAGCAAATTAATTACTGAAATGAGGTTCAGGCACCCCAGTGCTTTCAAGTCATCTTCTTTTGGCTTCTCGCTGAAAAACAGAACCCTTCCCTTACTGTCTATCTTCATTAAACCGAAATCTGAGGCACGACTACATGAAACAAGGAATTAATCTGTAATATGAAAAGGGTAAAAACTTAGCAAAAATTGGTTTATGAAAACCACTTAGACACACCAATTTTTTACTTGAGGCCAATCTACCTGTCGTCCATTGGAAGACATGAGATGGTGATATCAGCTCCACTTTTCCGATGACTCTGTAATCGAATTAAAACAGAAACCGTCAAAATGGAACTTAGGGACATATTTTCCATAAAGACATCCATCTCTCTTCTGGTGTGTGCACCCATCAAGCAGTGAATCACATAGGTTGAAAGTCCTTGCCTGGACGAAATCCATGTAGTCCATTCGGTACAAGTGGTCACCAGATAGAATGATAACATCCTCAATCTCCCTACTCCTTGGATCCTATACATCATATTGCGAAGAAAAAATATGTCAAATGAGAAAGTACCAACACCACTAATCCTATTTTCTTTTTCAATATTGGAGAGTTGGCTGAATTTATGCAACTTGGCAAAACAAACAGATGCTTAATTTTTCCATTTCCAAGTAAGCATTTATAAGAGATTGGGGAAAAAAACACATGAGCAAATCTGCTCACGTGCATAAAACCATATAACTCTATGTGAACAAGTCCCAAGTTTATACTTGAAACCATGCCTTTACAAGGCTAATGGCATGGTCTGTCATTTCATTTGGCTACTAGATTTTTGGATGTGTAGGTAGAAGGTCTTTGGGCTGAGACTAGGATGATTTCAAGCACTCCGAATAAAGAATGCTCAGAGTTGAGACGGAGCAGACGAAATTGAAGAAATGAAGCTTTTGGCACGATCACAGCCCACCCATGAGCATCATCATGTCCATAATGACTAGAAAAAACAAAATTGTGTTAGCCACAGAGTGTACCACCAGCCTATCCAAGTGCCAATGATGGCCCTTCAGACTCTTTTTTATGCACTCCGGTCCCCTACAAATGCAATACTTGGCAAAACTGAAGTTGTTCACCACAAACTCTGGTCCTTTACTGTTCCACTAAACAATGGGACAATTTTAATAACACGTGGTAAAAGTAGAGAGTACATACTATCAATGGTGTTACACGACAAATCTTCAAGATGATATCTCATCATCTTACCATGCAAGAAAAGGTAGACATGAAGAAGCTCCCAAAGTATACTATTGCATTTAATACAGAGCAGGAGTATTGTTATGGTGATTATAAATACTGTTAGGATCACATTCTAAGAGATGCAAAAAGATTGGTCTAAAGGAGTTCGACAAGGCAAAACAACCGTAGGCATAAAACGTCGACTCTGTCCCTATGTTAGATTGATGTTGTACATAATGATCTAATGTCTTGAATTAGCACATAGATTGGTTGAGAAAGCTTTGTGTCCAGATGCTATCTTTAAAAAGAAAGATTACTTCCCTCAGCAGAAAACTCTATTTTAACATATTAGCATATGGTAAGCCACATGACCAACACACCTCAAAGAGCCAATCGAATTGCCGAACAGCATCAGCGGTACCTTGGAACCATCTTTTCCCTTCCTCACCGGGAGTCTGTGTGGCTGCTAGGACCTGCAGTAGAGGAATTGTATAAATTAAGCAGTTTGAGGGAAGCTCGCTAATGCATGAAAAGCCAGGATCCAACATAGCTAGCTTGATGGAGCACTTCAATCACTTAAGCAAGCACTTCAGAGGACCGCTTCACACAATGCAAGCAAGGCCTACATATTCTTAAGACAAATCTAGATTACGCTATACAAGGCAACAAACGCAATAAACCAGATAACCTCCTCAAGTACCTTCTGACCAGAATGTAAAAAGATTATATTCCGATGCCCCCACGGAGTGTCCAACTTCTGACCACGTGGTAGTGGGATGGGTTCCTCTCTTGACTAGATTAAGCCTTGCAGGATGGATCAAAAATGAAATGTTTGGAGAAAATTGGCGAAGTCAAGTCGATTAAGTTGTTGCATACCTCTACATAGCCGTCGCTGAAATTCACCCCGTTGCCCAAGTTGTAGGCACGTGCAAGATGCCTATTGAGCGATGCTGAGTTGAACTGGGTTAAGATGTAAACCTTGTTGATCCCGCTATTGATGCAGTTGCTCATAGGAACATCAATCAGCCTGTACGCACCTCCTATTGGAACCTGTCAACCGAATTCGTAATCCTTATAAAGCATTATATCATTCACAGCATGAAACACATTATAATGCTTAGTTGGTTAAGCATTACCACCACAACACGAAGCAGGTAATAATACTCCATCGCTTGAAAAAAGAAAACTTACTGCTGGTTTGGCACGACGTTTAGTGAGGGGGAAAAGGCGAGTACCCGCGCCACCGCCAAGAATGACTGCCAGTACTGAACTTGGATCCCTTCTGTGCAACTCCAAGTCCCTAAACTGCCTGTCAATTAGCCAAAGCCTATCGGTTATCAATCCCTACTACTAATAGTCGTATTTCTTTTCCGCTCGATTTACTTTACACTGATGTTTTGGGTCCTTCCTCAACTATCTTATGTGATGGACATAAATATTAATTGGTTTTTATGAATGATTATATCAAATTTTTATAGTTTTATCCGCTCTCGAAAATCTGATGTCTACACCACTTTTCCCATTTTAAATCCCAAGTTGAAACTCTCTTCAATCGCAAAGTAAAATCTATCCAAAGTGACTCCGGTGATGAATTTTGTGCACTCACTCTTCCAAAAATTTGGGATCACCCATCGCTCCTTACACCCATAACTCAATCCCATAACTTGAGGAACTCAATCACCTATCTTGGTATTTACCTCTCTATATATGCAACTAAAGTATTGACACTTTGAATCAAGTAAAAGAATAAACACTCTGATTTCCAATACTGCTATGTTGCTCCTTGCTCCAATCTGCTAAGCCCAACGACTTCACCGTGAGCTTCTGAGTGAATAAAGATGAACTGTTCACGATGATGATGTATGCTCATAGCACTGTTCTTTTCATCCTTGTGTGACGAGCTCGGAGGCCTTGATTGAGGCGTAGATGAACAGTATGACTAAATGACTTGAGGTCGATTGAATGATTAGCATTTGTTAGATGTTGCCAGTAGGATAATGGATGGTGTGTCGTCCCACGATTTTGTGTATTTATAAATGTAATGGATTAGACATTAGGTTACAATTGGAATTTCATTTTTTTTATGTTTGGTTTAACAAGACACATTTTACCTCAAGTCATGCAATTAGGTGGCTGTTACTATTTCCGTCATAATATAAATATAATATTTTGAACGTTTGTATTTATCAATCTAAAATTTAACTTGCATCACGGGACGGTCAAATATTTTTTATTTTAAAATATCGTAAAATACTAATAATATTCTAAATTAAAACGAATGTTTGTTGTGACGTTAAAACGAAAAAACAAAACTCATTAAAATACAAGAGAATTACCTATTGATCACTAAAACTTAAAATATTTATTAATTGATCGTATGACAGTGTATGTATTTATCAATTAATCATTTGTTAAAAATAAAAAACTTCACAATGAATCATAAATCATTCCTAAATCATTACAAGGATCGAAAAGAAACACTTGTCTTGGTTTTGCAATCCTTCACAACAAAATGAGAGGGTGAAATTCAATGAAAACATTATTATCATGCATAAATTGACTAACAGAGAACAATTTTTTTGTAATATGAAGAACGTATAAAACATGCGATAACATAGAAACAAAAGAAAGAGTAGGAAGAGTAGTGTAACCTATAAGGGATATGGACAGTTCCTTACCATCTCCAACATGTAACTGGTCAGATCCACTGTAGGTATCATAATGAGACAAGCTCTGAAGATCAGGGGCCGAGTGATGTGTAGTCCCGGTATCAGGATACAAGGCAGAAACGGTGAATGTGGCGATGGTGCCGGTAATGGCGGCAGGGCTCCTGCAGAGTGGCAGGCATGATGGGCCATTGCTGAAAATTGAGGCACAGACCGATGGGAGAACGATGGCTGGGGCGGTGGTGGAAGACGCGACGGTAAAAATTGATGTTATGTTCGATAGTAGCAGCAGTCTACGATGTGATTATGTCGATTGCAGATGTGACAGTAGACATTAGGGCATGACCCACCCAGCCATCGACCACGACCACCTCTGCTTGAATTGCGGCCACCACGCGTGGATTGAGATGGCCACCACGATCAAGCAACGATCGGTCTATGGACAGAGGCTGGTGGTCCCTGACAAGCTCAGCAAGAGGCGGCGGCGGCTCCGGTGACCTTGATTGGTGGCGGCAGCTATGGGGACAAGGTGATTGTGGTGGTGTCGGGAAGACAGGGAAGAGAGCGAAGGGCAGCGGCGTCGGAGCGGTGGAGCGGCGACGGCGCGTCGACAGATTGGGTTATGGCGGCGTTCTGTGGGAGGGAGGAGAAGCGTGGGCGCGGGGGGAGGTGGGTGAGGTGAGGATGAAGTGAGATCTCGCGGGATAAAGATTTCTGGTAAATATTTTCTTGAAAATAAATCATAAAACAAATCACAATAAAATCATCAAAAAAAATTCTATTGTAAAATAAGTATTTGATAATAGATAAAATCAACTCAATTAACAAATAATATAAAATATATGAAAAAATATAGATCTTTATATAACAAAAAGTACAGATGTTATATTAATTCACACAATAATATATAATCTCTCCTTACATAAATAGACCAAAAAATATGATAATAGAGTATCATGTACATAATAAATATCATAAAATATGTTCGGTAATATTTATTATGTTTATGACACTCCTTTTGAACATTACTATATTATGTCCATGTCTCATTAAAAATTTCTTTGAAAAACCAACACATAAAATAATAAAAGACACACATCATCGAGTAATTTAAAAGTTATCTCGTTAAAATCAAAAAAAACTCAATGGGATAAAAACCATGAAAAAGGAAAAACATTTACAACTATAAACTTTTTGGGTTTTATCATTTTCGAATGATAAATACGTTTTCGTAATTCAAACAATCTTCAAGATTTCATACATATCAAATCATATATATAAGTTTCTCAAATATAGAAACATATAGCAAATTAATGATCAATCGTTTATAATGGATAATTATCACTAGGTTCACTAGCATCTCAACTCGAGAGCGAGAATATTTCTGAAACATATAACATGCATATCAGTCAAATATATGTGCATTGCTAAGTATATTAATTTCAAGTAATAAAATGGGGCAAACACTACCTGTAGATTTTAATTATCGATCTTTGAATGTGATAAGAATGTGCAATCTCTCCAATTGTATAAAAATTGATGTAACAAATCTGAGATGTATTAATCATAATGTACTTAGGTTGTTTAGCCTAGAAGTCAAGTAGATAGTTACAGTCTAGGTTGGATGCTGGAGAGCAGATGACTAAAGATGATGAAGATCAGATGAGCCACCAGATACAAACTGTTACAAAGGAATTTGGATAAATAACTAAGACATGATGAACAATAAAAGAACATCAAAGTCTTTAGGATCTAAGAACTGAGCTTACAGACGACAGCCAACACATAATGCATCAATGTGGAATAAATCTGTGTGCAGATGAGGTTGCAACAGAGAGTAGTATAGACGGGGTCTCATAGTACAGTATCTAGACTAAGGTGCAGCAGGCTGGATATAGCAAAGGTGGCTGCTGATTTGTTTCCTTAGCCTATAAAAGGAAATCGGCGAAGCTCTTTGAGTAAGGTTGTTGAATAAGGATTAAAAGGCAAGTATGCAAAGAAATCAACGTTCAAAGATTACTCAAGAGATGTGAATCGTGAAACACAATAAATAAGGGTTTACTAGTCTATAAGAAGAACCCTCTATAGCAGAGTTCAGATTGTTGAATCTGTTTCAAGATTGTGGGTCTTTATCGTTTCTATAAGTTGTTAAGCTTGTAAAATGAAATTGTCTTGTAAGCTACAAACAAGAAGATAATGATACTCATCTCTTGGCTTGACTATATTGGTCACCAAGGGAAGACTCGAGTAAGCTCTTGTTTATCAATTGATAACAAGTGTCTGAACCAATATAAATACTGTGTCTCTTTACTTGCTTTCATTGTTTGATATTTAGAATTGTTAGAAATCAACCTTCACAGCCAAACAGAGACAAATTCCAAGAATTGAAATCTCCGTAGTATTCCTTGAACTATTTGCTGCAGGCTACCCAAATAGTCTGCATAGAACAATGGTTTGCAAACTCATAATCTGCTGCATAAAATTATTAAAACTCGAATAACCTATTCACCCCCTCTCTAGGTTCTATCTTAGACTTTATAATTGGTATCAGAACTTGACTTTTCAGATTTAATAGTTTGTGGAAAGAAAAGGTCATTAATGCAAAAAAAATTACTAATGGTGTTGTTCGTGTGAAGAACAATGGCACCACCAAAGTTTCTCAAATGTCCTAACAGTAGAGAATCTCCAACATGCTCTTTCGATAAGTTACCATTGGAAACTAAGAATGCTTGCACATCTCAACTCAATAGACGAAAAGATGCCAGACATTGTCTTAGAAGGGCCTCATGTTCCAATGATACTAGATCCAAAAGATTCAACGAGAGAAGTACAAAGATCGAAATCCCTCTGGTCGAGAGAAGATTGGGATCTCGAGATGGTTGATAGAAAAGCTATAAATCAAATAATGAAATCTCTTGATGACAACATGTTCGAGATAGTGATTCATACGATCACAGCAAAGGAAGCACAGGAGGCTCTACTGTTACGAAATGAGGAAATCAATGAGATCAGCAAAAACAAGATGGATGTCCTAATATAACAATATGAATTGGTCTCAATGAGATTTAATGAGAATCCGATTACCTTCTATGAAAGGTTCAATGTTCTCATTAATAATCTCAAAACGTTGGGAAAGATTTTCGAAACCAAGAAAGTCTATCTAAAGTTTGTGAGATCTTTTGGTGAAATCTGCAGCACAAAGACCATAGCCATCAGGGAATCCAGATATCTAACAAAGATGTCATTGGCTCAACTTTATGGTGTATTGCATAAATACAATCTTGAGGTTGAGCAAAAAAAGCAAATTGATAATGCAAGAAAGAAGACCTTGGCCTTCAAAGCTCAAGAGAGAGTTCTAAAATCCATGGCAGAATTGGAGTCAAGCGACACCTCGTCTACAAGTGAACAAGCTTTATCTAAAGAAAAAGGTCTATTCAAGAAAAGAAATTTCAAAAAGAACTTTTCCTCTAAAATAAAGAAGGAAAAGAAGGAAGTATGCTACAACTGTGATAGACCAGGGTACTTTGCTGCATAATACAAACGGCCAACACAAGACTCGTTCTGCACCAAAGTTCAAAAAGGACCATAACAAAGGCACCTCTAGAAGAAAAGAAAGAGGAAAAGCTTATGCGGCAAAGACATGGAGTGACACAGACTCTGATGATGAAGATATCACATCAAACGCTCAGGTATATCTCATGGCCAGAGAAGATGAACAAAAACAGATATTTGATCTCTCTGACTCAGATTCCATCATAGATTGAAGGAAGCCTTTCAAGAAACCTTTGAGCACTTTATTTCCCTTTTAAAAGAAAATAAAAAAAAATCTTAAATAGATTGCAATTCTCAAAGAGAAATATAATTCAAGAGATGAAAAGACTAAAAATAGTCTACTTCATGTTCAAGATGAACTAAAAGAAACGAATAAAAAGGTAAAACTTCTCAATGCAATAATGCAAAACTTTACTCTGAGAAACATTGAGCTTCAGAAGCAAGTAAATGCTTGGAATGACAAGACTTTGTGTCTGCAAAAATTGCTTGGCATAGGTCAATCCTCCCATTATAAAACTGGGTTAGGATATAATGATTGGTTGAACAACAATACATACAAGAAAGTTTTTACCAAAGAAGCAAAGAAGAGTACTACAAAAATTATATAGAAGTAGCAGATCTCAACTGCATCAAACATACAGAAGAGTAATCCCTCTACTCCAACCAATGTACAAAAGAGCAAAAAACTTCACTCTATGTACAAAAGAGCAAAAGACAAGAACAGTTTACAAAAGAGATCTTTACTACAAACCTTTATTACTCAAGCAAAAAAGGGCTACAGCTGAATAGTAGAACAAGCCTATCATAAAATATAGAAGGCCAAGAATCTCTCAAAAGGATTCAATTAAAAGGCCTTATGAATCTCAACAAGCACCCAACTACTCAGCATGGAATAAAATCTCCATAATAATTTGGAGAAAATCATACTTGAGACATATCTGCTCATGTCAATTGCAACAGACATAATAGAGCAGACCAGTAATAAGCACAAGACCAAATGTCTATTGCTTTACCTGTGATAAAATTGACCACAAGTCTTTTGAATGCTGGAATACTCACAAAAAAGATAATTCAAGTTTGGGTTCTTAAAATTAACAAATAAGGACTCATATAAGTGGGTACCATGTACAAACTGTCTATGTTTTCAATGCAGGAAAGACAAAAGGGCATATGGCAGAAAAGATTAGCTCATCTTATTTTCAAAACTATAGCCAGATTATCCTCAAAAAACCTAATGAAAAGACTTTCTCAAATAAAGTTCAAAAAGAATAAACTATGTAGACCATGTCAGGAAGGAAAGCATACTAGGACAAACTTTAAGTCCTTAAATTCTTCAGAATCAACTAAAATTTTTGAACTATTACATATGTATCTTTTTGGTTCAGTTGAGGTAGAAAGCTTAAATAGAAAGAAGTACACTCTAGTTATAGTAGATGATTATTCTAGATATACTTGGATAATGTTCTAACATAAAAAGAGTGAAACTTGTAATCTGTTGATAAGGTTTGTTAGACATATTCAAAATGAAAAAAGAATAGAATTCATCACAATTAAAAGTGATCATGACACTGAATCTGATCGGACAGGAATAGATATCCACTGTAATGATCATGAAATTAAACACAACTTTTCACAACAAAATGGTATAGCTGAGAGAAAGAATAAAACACGCATAGAGGCAACTAAGATAATTTTTTCTGATGTAAACTTATATAAAAACTTCGGGGCAAAAACAGTTAACATAGTTTGCTATACTTAGAATAGATGCACAATTCACAAGCATTATAAGAAAACCCCCTACGAATTATGGAAAGAAAAGACAGCAAGTGTCAAATACTTTCATGCTTTTGGATTCATATGCTATATACACAACAATGATAAAAGTTATCTATAGAAATTTGATCCTAGGATAGATGAGGGAACTTCTTATGGTATTCTACAAATAGCAAAGCTTTTAGAGTACATAATAAAAGAGGACAAACAGTTGAAGAGTTAGTTCATGTATCATTTGATGAAATGGAAACATTCCTACGAAATACAAATATATTTGATGAGGAATGCATATATAATGAACATGCTGCAGAAGAGATCATTAAAGCTACAGACAAGGAAGAGTCGTCTGCACACAATGACATTACAGTAGAGACTGAAGAACAACCTCAACAATAATTGGAAACTAATGAACACGATAAAGGAAGATGGATTACTGCACATACACAGGATGACATCATAGGAAATAAGGATGCTCCTGTACAGACTAGAAGGGCAACAAATGAAAAAGGCTTGTCTGTATGTTTTATATTTGAAAAAGAACCTAAGATAATAAGTGAGGAACTAAATGCTCCAAACTGGATAGATGCTATATAAGAGAAACTAACTGAATTCCAAAAAAATGAGGCTTGGTATATCTTACACCATACCCAAAAACTATCGAGTTGTAGGCTATAAACGGGTATTTAAAAACAAATCTGATAAAAATAGAATAGTCGCTAGAAATAAGGCTAGATTAGTTGCTAAGGGATACTCACAAGAAGAAGGGAATGATTTTGATGAAACCTTTGCCCCTGTAGCAAGATTAGAAGTCATAAGAATATTCTTTGCCTATCTGCATACCAAGGTTACAAAGTCTATCAAATGGATATAAAAAGTGCATTTCTGAATGGAAAGCTACAAGAGAAAGGTTACAATGAATAACCTCCTCACTTTGAAGACTCTGAATATCCAAGATATGTATATAGGTTAGATAAGAACATAGGGCATGGTATAAAACTCTCTTAATAGTTTTATGTGAAAACAAATTTAGAAGAGATAAAGTAGATACCACCCTGTTCCTTAAGAAGCATAAGAAAATATATTGTTAGTACAAATCTATACTGATGACATTATATTTAGCTACACTAATGATAAATTTTGTGAACGATTTGTAGAACTAATGAAATCTAAATTTTAGATGAGTTTAATGGGAGAACTTAAATATTTCTTAGGCCTATAAGTACAATAACTTAACAGTGAAATCTTTATAAATCAATTCAATTACTTAAAGATTATAATTAAAAATTATGGCTTAGACAATGCTAGTCACATGAAGACTCCCATGAGCACATCAATAAAGATTGATGATGAACATGGAACGAAAATAAATCAAACAATGTACAAATGTGTAATATGGTCATTACTATACCTTATTGTAAGAAAACCAGACATTCAATATACAGTCTCTGTTTATATAAAGTATCAATCTCATTCCAAAGAATCCCACTACACTGTGAAATCTTCAGATACCTCAAAAAAACTCCAAACTTAGGTATATGCTATCCAAGGGAATCAGATATCATACTAACATGTTTTTCAGATACAGATTTTGCTGGTTGTAGGGTTGACATGAAAAGCACAAATAAAGCATGTCAATTTATTGATGCAAGATTAATTTCTTGATTCAACAATAAGAAAACTATAGTGTCAACCTCTACTATAGAAGTAGAGTATATAGTTATAGGAAGTTGTGTGGGACAAATACTATGGATAAGATCACAACTTGCAGACTATGGTATGACACTCTCTAAAACCTCTATATTTTGTGACAACACCTTTGCAATGGCAATTTCAAAAAACCTAGTTTTTCATTCAAGGACCAAACATATTGATATCAGATATCATTTTATCAGATATCATGTGAAAAAAATCACATTAAATTGAAATATATTTTTACAGAAAAATAAATTATAGATATTTTTATAAACCTTTCGATGAGAGCAAGTTTATTCAATATAGAGAAGAATTGGGTATACTTGATTTAAGATAGTGAAGCAAGTCAATTTGCTCTAATGTTCTACTGCATATGTAGAATATAGACCAGTATTATTTTATACAGGCTACCATTATTGCTCTACTTCATTCTGCTTACGTGGATACGGACTAGAAACAATATTACTTTACTGTAATTTATTTTTGGAAAAAATATTAACTTTATAAAAATGATTTTCCACAAATCACGCAACGGTCAAAATAATTGACTCATATTGTATAACGACTAGAAACTTCTAGCAACGGTAATTTTTTCATAGACTATAAAAGGAAAATTTTTCTAAACGAAAATTACTTTACACCCTCTCATACTCTCATCTCTAAGAGCTTAAATTCTCTCTCTAATCTCGAAACCCTCTTTAAACCCTCTTTCACAAGCAAGAATCGAAAATCGTAGCTTTCAGTTTTTCTCAAATTCATCTTTAAAACTCAAAATCTTTTACACATGCTCTTCGAAATGACCAACACTCCATCAAACATATCAAAGAAGATCTCTAAATGCGATGAATCGAGCCCATCAAGAAAGATCAAACTCCAAGTTGTGTTCGACTTCAATAGTGTTCGAGATGAATTAGATGAAGTAAAGGAAGTTTTCGATCTAATTAAAGAAGCTGGACTCAAGAACTTCTACGAGCGAACCCGCATAATTAATGAAGAAGAAGTACTTGATTTCATCAAGGAAGAAAAAGTAACGGGCAACTTGTACTTAATCTCCTATACCCCTACTGCATAGAAGATGGCAATCTACATCAAGGCTGATGACTTTGCACCGTCTTTCAACCTTTCAAATTGTGACAATGGGGAGGCATGTCATGCTTCCAGAAGACAAGTGGGATGAGGGAATAAGAACTGTGAAAACGTTTTTACCAAACAGCACAAACTTCTTGCTGACATAGTCAAGAAAGTCATCCTTTCAAAAATTCAGTAAAGATCAGATTACAACTCAGCAACAAGAGATCATGTGTGCTATCCTCATAGGATATGAAGTCAAATGGGCACAATTGCTCATGTACCAGATTGCAAAGGCTATACAATCAAAACAGCCATTGTTTGAAAGAGTGATCAGTATTCTTCTCAAACAGAAATTGCTATTATCCGACAAGGAAGAAAGGCCATGGATCGTAGCCAAGAAAATTGACGTAAAAAAGATAGTCAAGTAGCCTATTGGATTAACCAAGCAAACAGGAGTAGTACAAACCATTGTCAAGCCTGTAGACCAACCACCCAAATCTGCAGAAGTATAGACAAGAAGAAAGGCTATGGAGACCAAGATCAGCGACCAAACAAATCAAGAAAGCACCAAAAAGGAGAGCATAACCACCCAAGAAGCAGTAGAGGGTGACAAAAAGGAAGTTAATCATGCAAACTTTCAATGAAAAAACCATCTTTGATTATCTTGCTGTAGAATCAACTCTAATGGAGGTGGACGTACAATCTGTAGATGTACAGATTGGACATATTATTGAGCCCTCATCCTTAAGAATGCCAACGTGACATTGAAATTCTTGAAGAATGGAGCAGACAAGAATCTTCGAAACCTCATCTTGGAAACTCAGAAGAGTTTAATGATGGAGCAGACTACTAAAGACCCTCTAGCACAGTTAAGAAAAAGGCTTATTGTTGAAGGATACATAGAGAATGAGATAAGGAAAATAGAAGCTGATCTCATAGCTCTGTAGACTGGATCAGTTCAAGCTACCTCTTTTGCACCCTCCCTAATAATAAGAACCACTGTAGTAGAGCCTACAACCACAACAATTAATCTATTCACAAGCAGTGGAATGGACACCTCTGTGATTATAGAAGAGCATAGAAAAGAATCAGAGGAAGAACATATGCACAAGCGCAGCAAACGAAAGGAGCATCGAAGATAAGTTTAAAATCTTTACTCATCTGATGAAGATCAGATGATCCCCCAGATACAGACTAGTACAAAGGACTTTGGATAAATAACTAAGACATTGATGAACAACAAAAGAATATCAAAGTCTTCAGGATCTAGAAACTGAGTTTGCAGACGAGGACCAACACAGAATACATCAATGTGTAATAGATCTGTGTGCAGACGAGGTTGCAACAGGGACTGATGCAGACGAGGTCTCACAGTACAGTATGTTTCCATAATATCATCTATTATAATCTAGAGGATTGATTAGCCGATATGAAAAAAACAATATATGGGATCAAAAATTAAATCGAAAATGGGAATCCATTTGGTCCAGATATTGGGATTCACATTGGTCATAAGTTTTCGAGTCCTTTTATCTTAACGGCTCCGATTCTTATTCGAAAGAATTAATTTATCACTAAGATGCAGACGAGGTCTCACAGTACACGAGTGACAAGGTGTCAACATCAGAAAAAGTGCTATGTTGCAAATAGGTTCGTTTCCTCAGTCTACAAAAGAAAATCGACGAAGCTCTTTGAGTAAGGTTATTGAATAAGTATTAAAATGTAAGTGTGCAAAGCAATCAACTTTCAAATATTACTCAAGAAAGTTGAATCATGAAACACAGTAAAAAAGGTTTCACTAGTGTGCAAGAAGATTCCCTTTGTAGCAGAGTTCAAGTTATTGAATCTGTGTGAAGATCGTGGATCTTTATCTTTTTTTTAAAATTGTTAAGTTTGTTAAAAAAAGTTATCTTGTAAGCTACAAACTTCAGATTAGAACACCACTATGCCTAGCTACGACTTTCTACAAATTAAATAAATATCAGGCCTGCTTTATTTGTATAAGAAAGCAGTGCTCATATTGATGGGAGATAAGACACAAAACAATACAAAATAAATCATCTCCTACTTATGTTAACCTATTAGGAAGCAAATAAAGAAAAAAAAAGGATAGATGAAAATACATAATTTTTAAGTGAAAAACCCCCTCCATATGAGGGGTGAAAAACCTCGAGATTGAAACCCACTTCAAAGGTCCATTATTAACGAAATAATGGGTACACAATATCCTCTCGAAATCGTATTAAAGATAATAGCAATCGCAACCAATCCCCGTAACACTATCAACTAAACAAGGGATAAACAGTCAAAAAGTTGAAAAATATATAGCAACCTATGACTATGATAATTCAGCCACTACAGCTCCAAACAACACACCATTAGTTTCTAATTGAATATTGATGAGTAAGGAATGCGCTCTCCAATTTTCACGACAACCCGATACCATTTCGATCTTCGATCGACCATTGGAAGTCGACAAGTACAACGTGAAAATTGAAACCAAATAACCCCGTCGCTATACTGATTCGATTCTTCAATTGGTTCTGCTGCTGTGATGAATCCTTAATCAAAGAACCTATTTCCCCTCTTTTTTGGATGTAGATATCCAAAAGGAAAAACTCATCGGAAGTTTAGAACGTAGACATGTAGATCAACATGTCTACGTTCTAAACTTATGGACTAGGGAAAAAAAAAACATCTCAAGATATTTATATTTTTCTCATAAAAATATCTTAATAAAATTCTTCCATATAATAAATATGGGCTATCTCATCGGGATTTTCCATAAAGGAGTGAACCCGGCCTAATACATATGATAAAGTAAGTAATTTCAGGTCCAAAGTTTCTCTTACTAACCTCTTGAGGCTTAAACGAATATAAATTCACTTCAAGTGAATGAATAACCATTAGTGTTGTGCGAATCAAAAGTTGATATAATTTATTTTAATAATCCTCTTTAGATTGATATAGGAGAACTCCTTTTGGGAGATTCTCAATCTTGAGACTGTGTTTAGTTTAAATTAATCACAATAGGAAATGGAGATAACTTAGAGAGTTTAAGTCTCTATTATAAACTATCTCAATAGTCTGTAAAGACTATCAATGTGTTAAAATCAATTATTCTGCTATATTGCAATGATAAATTTTAAAATCTATTCATCCCCGCTAGGTTGAACCTGTGGATTTTATAATTGATATGAGAGCTTGACTTTTCAGACGTAACAGTTTTGGAAAAAAAAGTCATTTCTTTTTATTTATTTCTGTAAATAAACTACTAACAGTTTATTTTATTGATAAAATATGGCTCCTCCAAAGCTAACCAAATGCCCCAACAGTGTAGAGCCATCACCATGCTCATTTGACAAATTCAATCACTAGAAGTTGAGCATGTTTGTACATCCGGATTTAATAGATTAAAGAATACATGACATCATCACTTATGGACCAACCATACCAAAGGTGTCAGATCCAGTTGAGGCATCCAGCGAAGTGGATAAGCCCAAATCCCTCTGGACAAAAAGGGACTCTAATTCTAGTAGATAGAAGGATAAAAAAATCAAATATTCAAAGCTCTTGACAATGACATATTTGAAATAACGGTTCATATAACCATTGCAAAGAAAGTATTGGATGCTCTACTGCTCAACAATGAAAGAACAAATGAAATCAGGGAGAACAAGAAGGATGTCTTAGTGGAGGAGTAGGATTTGGTCTCAATGAGATCAGATGAGAATTTGACCACCTTTTGTGAGAGGTTCAATATACTCATTAACAATCTCAAAATTTTAAGGAAGACTTGATAACAAGGAAGTCATTATGAAGTTTATGAGATCACTTGGTGAGATTTGGGGGACAAAGACCATAACAATATGGGAGTTTAAGGACCATAATAATTCTAAGATCCATGGCAAAAAAAGAAACCAGTGCCTCATTTATAAGTAAACAAGCAATATAATAAAAACTTGCACTGATGGACAAGTAGTTCAGAAAGCTATTCAAGAAGAACTTCTCAACAAAGGCCAAAAGAAGTAGAGAAGAGATCTACTACAACTGTAGCCAGGGCACTTTACTACATAATGCAGATGATCTGCACAGGAATTGTCTGTACAGAGAAACAAAAAGGAATACAACAAATGAAACTCTAGAAGAAAAGAAAAAGGCAAGGCCTATGCTGTTAAAATATGGAATGAGACAGACTTAGATGATGAAAAGACAATCTCCAATACTCAGCTCTGTCTCATGACAAAGGGTAAAGAAAAACAACAGGTATTTGATTTCTCTAACTCAAATGCTACCCTAGAGGATTTAAAGTAGGCACTTCAAAAAATCTCTGAAAGGTTTATTTTTCTCTCAAGGAAACATAAAGGGAATCTCGAGTTGATTGTAAATCTCAGAGAGAATTATAATCTAGCATATGAAGAGGTTGACTCCATAACAAGTGCCCTAGCAGTGGCTCAAAATAGTTGAAAAAATCAGATAAGAAGGTAAAGATTCTCAATGTAGTAGTGGAAAACCTCACATTGAGAAATGCTGAGTTTCAAGTCCATATGGATACACAGAATGAAAAGACCCTAAAATTGTAAAAGGTGCTAAATTGTATAAGGACTGATTGAATGATCTTTCACACTCAAAAGTAATTGATAATGTCACAACTAGTCAGAAAGATGCAAAGCAGACCTCTGCAAAATTTTTGCAGAAAGATAAAGCCTCTGTTGCACAAGGAGAGCAGAAGAGTAAGGCCTCTATAGCTCAAACCCAAAGGTTTAAATTCTTGAGTAAAGTTTCAGCACGAACTGGTGCAGAACACCATAAGGTGTAGAAGGTCTAGAATCATAAGATTAAAACCAGTAAAAGAGCACACAGACCCCATTATGAATTAAAATACTCAGTATGGAATAATACTTCCAATACTACATGGAGAAAACCACATTTGAAGCCTGTCTGCATAAGCATAATATAGCAAAAAAAAGTGGAGAAACACGAGCAGACCACCTAGGGCAATAAGATCACACAAGCAAATAATTCAAGTGTGAATCCCCAACACTAACAAGTAAGGACCCATAAGAATGAGTACCATGTACAAGTTTGCAATGTTCTACTATAGGAACAACAGGGTGGAACACAGTATATAGACAGTGGATGTTTTGGACATATGATTGGGAACGAAAGCATTCTAAAAGATTATAAAAAGAAAAAAGGACCTCTATTCATCTTTGAAAAAGGCAAGACATGTAAAACTAAAGGTTATGATATAGGTTTTTAAATCTTTAAAGATATAGCTTATGTTAAAGGTTTAGAACATAACCTTCTTTCTATTAGACTGCAAATACTTATCTAATAATACTTATCTAATTTCTAGCCTAAGCACACTAACAATATCATGGTTAATATTCCTATGTTTTGTTTATCAATTTCTATATAATTGGAGATATTGCACATTCCTATAAGTAAGAAACATAAAGACACACAAATCGTAGAAGAAGAAAAGGAGAAGTACAATATGAACTTAAACATCAACAAGAAGGCTGCAACTCAAAACAATCTAGACTGTGGAGTGCACGTATGCCAATGGATAAAACTACTTGTAAATGAACAACTAGTTCTAGAGCATTCTACCTTACAAGAAATGCAACAATACAGAGTAAAAATGGCAAACACTTTGATTTCATGATATGAATTCAAAGAGTCTGCAAAGGAGGAGGATGAAGAAGAAGATGATGAAAACATATTCGAATAATGTATATTTTGATGATTTGTACAAACAATGTCTTTTTAATATGATTAAAATTTTAATTAGTTATCTGCATCTCTAATATCGTGTTCATTTATCATTTTCACATTAAAATAAACCAACGCACTGTTTAAGTTATTAAGGCTTATTGTTTAAAATAAACAGGGGTCCTCATTTAATACAAAGAGTACGCATTGTGTTTTTTTTTTAAGAACAAAGCATAACCAATGAATAAATATAAAATAAATCAAATAATAATACTTGAGTAGAAATACAAATTTCAATTGACAAATTAAAAATAACACCCTTGGATTTGTTAACTTCATCAAAGTATTCATGCGCACTATTTCATTTAAACAGTGTGCGCATTGATATTTAAAAAAATAATAAAGAAGAAAGAAAAATGCAACATTACACCAATGAATTCTCAAAAATTGATAACATGATACACTTAGAAATGAAAGAAAAAAAATTACATAGTACCCAACATGAGTTTTTCTATATAAAAAAAAACAAATGAAAGAACCTAACATAGACAGAAATCTTTTCACACATCGTACACCTCATATCTTTGGACTCTTTCTATAATTTTAAACAGAAAAATACGGATCAATCATAATGCTTCTAGGCAAAGAAAACTTCATAATAACACAGATTGTATCTAAACATGGAAAACTGTTTTGCCTGCCACATAAGACAAGAGCAACTCTTCTCTCTCACATTTACTGAGACTATCGGATCCGACATTACTTCAAAATGAGCTCCGAAGATCTCTTTATCATAAAAACACATGATTTCTTGAATAAATCATTGAAAGTCTCCAACATCATGGGACATAAATCCCCATTTCATTGTTCTACATCGATTTGACGATTGTTGAACCACTCTATTAACTTGATATGAATCTGATCCACCATCTGAGTTATAGCAAATTTCCTTACGCCTAAAAACCAATCATTGAATGACACCGAGGCGTTGGTCATCATCTTATCATAACGACAACCAACTGCAAAACCTATTGTCCACCTCTCGTAAGGCATAAGCAAAGCCATGAAATCTTTAACTAGATCACCTCCTCTAGTTTGAAATTCATTCGACTTATCATAAGACTCAATGACGGCTGGAGCATAGACGCACCTATGAAACTTATTAGCACCTATGAATCTACCTTTCAAATTATTAGTCAAATGCCGAAGACAATAGGAAAAAGGATGTTCTGGAAATACATCGAAAAAAGTTTGCAAAAGGCCTTGATTCTAATCACATATAAAATTGATCCTTCGTTTGAAAGGAATTACTTGACGAAGCTCCGAAAGAAAGCAATGCCAACTAGAATACGTCTCCCTATCAACCACAATAAATCCTAGTGGAAAAAGTCTTGCAAAAAAATTTCATATGAATAATATTCATGTTTGAAATGTTACATGAATCATTGGAACAGGGCGCCTCACTAATTGAAACAGGAGGCCTGACTAAAAATATAAAAAGAATAATATTTAATAACAAACAAATGCATATCCCTATTTTGCATATTTTCCAATAGCTCCTAATATGACTCCATTAAAATTATATTTGAAGAATATGCCATCAAGGAAAATAAAAGGTCTATAATGATTCAAATCGATGATCGAAACATGAGACGAAACAAATATCCAAGAAAAACAATTTGATCCTTCTTTCGTGGTAAGTGTAATACGACTTCTTGGATTGGTACTAATAAGTGCTTGAACATATGGTTTCAACTTCAAAAATGACTCAAAACAATCATCACCAAACATCATTTTCGTCTTCTTTAGGATTGTCCATGACTTCTAATATGACAAATCCGAACCACAGTTGGTTTGAAAATAATTTTGGACTTGGTTCGTATTAAAATTAGGGTCGTGGCGTACCATTTCTAAAAGAGACTTAGCAAGCCATTTCTTCTTCATGGACTTCATTAAAACCCCAGGAAAAATAATTGTCTACAAGAGTGGACATTATTCAACTTCCTTTTGAAAAAAGACTTATTCTAAGAACACAATTAAGTCTTAACAAGTCATTGACAACCATCATCTTTTTTAAAATAGATCACATGAACCCTATCCTTCTCATTCTTCTTAAAACTATATCGAAATCCAACTTCACTTGCATAAAGTGCAAGAGACTTCTTGAACTGTTTTGCACAATCAGGAAAAACTCGATCAACATTCTAAACTAAGTTTGATCAATAAGAATAACGCAAGAGTTGATCACAATTGCTCGACGAATCAACATCCAACTGAAGCAACGACTCATGTACAACATTATCATCAAAATCATCATTTATCTCAGAATGTTGATTATGATTGGAATCTATTAAAATCTAGTAGATGGGGATCCAAGCGTTAGGGAATAGAAGTCGAAGCAATAACAAGAACATCTTCAATGGGCCCTCCTCCTTTTTCGAAGGCTTTTGAGTTCCAGAAATCTATGAACCTATAGAAAAATTCAAGCGCACTATTTGAAATTGTGACACTATTAATATTCAGACACATGATTTCTTCAAACTGGCACATTGGTTTACTTCTAGAATCTGAAACCACACTCGAACTACGATAATCCAATTGATAATAACCAATGATATTTCGAGAGCTCAAACAACATCATCAAATCCTCTTGATCATTCAACAAATATCATTCATGACTCGAAATTGAATAATACAAATTGAATTCATTCGATGAGGAGATTTTGAAATAATATCGTACTTTGATGATCGAACAAATAATATATAAAAATGAACGAGATATCGAACAAATCTACAAACAAAAATGATCTTCTTATCCATTAGAAAAGAATTGCAAATAATGATCAAGATGACAATGACGATGTCGAACAAATGTCATTGTTGATAATGGTTTTTGTCATCGGTTTCGAATGAGAATTCTGCATAAAAATGTACATTCAGTAAAAAAAATATGAAAAGGGAAACAATAAAGACAATAACCACGCGTTTGGTTACGAAAAATAAAAAGTATATGAAATGAAAAATATTTTATCGGGTTATATCAAATGAAAATTGTTTTGTAAAAATATGTACACTAGGGGAATTTTTTGTTAACTTTATGATCAAAGTCAAACAAATCCTAACTAATATATATTCAAATTTATTATGTGACAAAAATAGTTATAAAAAAATATTGCTCCCTTTATCCCAAAAAAAAGTATAACAATTTTCCTTATTTATTTATCCCACAAATATTATAACGCTACCTAAAAAGGAAATTTTTTTCCTAACTAAAATACAAAATTATCCTTATTTTTATTTAATATCATATCACTTCATCCAATTAATATTTTCATCTTTATTTTTTTCTGTCTTTCATCCCTCACAAACCACCACTGATAAAAGTATAAAAGTATTCAATATTCAACACTTTCATTAATTTGCGTGCATAATCTTGATGTTTTTTTTTTAATTTGGAATAAAAGGAGTAACAATTATATCTTATGAGTTTTATACCATAACCAATGTATAAAAATAGTAGTATATAGCTTAAAGATTTAGATGATTCATCTACAAATGTTAAAATGCTTAAAAAATGTCATCAAATTATATTTAAATCAATCTAACTCTAATCTTTAATTAATAATTCCCCAAAACTGATAGATAGTCAATCCTTTTGGAGGCCAAATTTCCCCTGAAGTGTTAGGGATATGTGATATGTCACAAGCATAAGTTCTATTTTGAAATCAAGTGATGGCTATTCATAAGGACCCCGACGCAAGGTGTGTATGGTTATGAATGTAGGTGAGTGAGGCTAATCTTGCTGCACCTACCATGACTGCAACAAATCCTCAGAGTATGGAGAAAACCGATTGAATAATGAAAACCCTTATGCTGCTTTTGGATTGCAATAATGGTTTTGAGATGAAGTAGACTGTGGTATTAAGGACGAATGGAGATAGCAATGTAATCAGGTATGTCATTCCATTCAAGATGTTTAATTCGCATAGGCGGAATGAAATCACTTATACTTAATTGAATATAATATTGTTATAATTATTTATTATTTTGCTTTTTACTTATTTTAAATTCAATTTGGATTCTAGATTTTAATATTATTTTAAATTTTCATTCAAGTTTTAGGTTTTTTAATATGTAAATTTAATTGTTTGTAAATTGTATAAATTTAACTAATTTGGTCTTGTTTCTTTTTCTTTTACCATACCGGACAAAAGTTTCAGTTTAACAAACAAAAAGTATCCCGAAAATATTAAATCAGAAAATAAATCTGTTGGTTTTTTATTAACTGCAAAAACAATGAATTTTGCTTTTCCCCCAAAACAGATTATCTTCATCTTGAAAACAACCAAAAAAACATCTAGCCATGAAGGAAAAAGAAAAATATCTTCTCTTCCTCGAACTCATGCATTGAAATAGTTCTGTCGTCTAACAATTTGAAAGAGGACGATAGATTTATTTTTTTTCCCAGAGAGAAATTGAAAAAATTGATTTTGACTCCATTCTGGTCCAGAATCAACTAATTCGGCTGTGGATGCATGGAATCAGTATTGGCAGTTTCAAAGGAATGAGTTATTCATCCGGAATAAGCAACCAAACATAAAATTTTGTTTTCCCACGGAGTAGTCCATTGCTTTCCTGTCCCCATTACCTCAATCAAAAAGGACCATTGATTAGAAGAAACCTCACTGGATGGAAGATCACTCAGTAAATCTGAAGAAACACAGTTTTCTTCACGTCAACGGAGTTGCTGCAAACCAACAAGATTGCATTTGGTGTAGTTCCTTTTCATCATATTTATTATAAATATATAAAATTAGGTCGAGTTTTTAGCTATCAAATTTATTTTGATATCAAATTTGATTGATTATATTTTTTTTATAATTATTTAATCCATTCCAAATAACTACATTTCAATATGCTAATCATCTAAACTCCTACCAGACAACCTACAAATTCATCTTTTTTCTTCTCTTCTAGTCATTGTGCAACTCTGATTAGTGTTTTACATGTGATTTTTTTTTATGTTCCATGTTCAATTTATGTGCATATTATGTTTTATTTAAATCACCCCATATGATGTTTTTATTTAATGTTTTTAATTTACAATGGTCATTTATTATCTTTTATATGTTATTTAATCGTTATGTTTATTTCATCGTCCAAGGAAAAAAAGGATTTGGAGGTAACCATACACAAATTTATGGGTAAACAGCATTACCAAGATATATAACTAACAAAATATTGACAATATCAATATAAATACACCTAATAAAAATCAATTTATCAATAAATACCTTTTATAAAATTAATATATTATATGCACATAACGTGAATGAGACACTAATCTTCATGAAATATAAACCATATTCATTATAGAATACTTTGAACGGTAGAAGAACTACATATACTCTCTTAGAATCGTGACATATATATAGTTACACATCATTCAATATTGAAGAGAGATTTACATGTGTGATTGACCTAAATTTAAGACGATCTTCAACTTCTATAATTTACAAGTAAACTGCCCAGAATTATCAATCAAGTTGGGTAAACACCATTATCAGCTCAGAGGTCATACGAAGACCATTTTTTCTCAGCACGACCATTGATTTCAGTAACATATATACACTCCCCCGAGAGTAACTAAGCAAATCTTTAAGGGAAGGATTTTGACAATTCTCATGTTAATATTCAAGCTTATAGCAAGCTGCTAATGATCGTTACGAGTCTGATGGTTGTGAAGCCGTGGGCATATCATTTGATTGGCTATCTGGGCACAAAACAAGAGCCGGAGGATTTGCCAATTGTTGTCGCCGCTTTCCCAAATAGAAGGCAACAACCATCCACAAGAAGCAAACCTGAGCATGAACAAGAACCATACAAGTCAGTCTAACTAGCAAAAGATTCAGTAGAAGCAAATTGTTGATAATTGACAACTGTAAGCATGTTGGGCTATAAGCAGTCGAAAAAGTATTATAGCTACAAGGGCAAACTTTGTGCCACTTACGGGCAGAGCATATAGTGATAGAGTTGACGTTTTCCCCTTTAGAGATCCGAAGAGGAGCCTGAACATTCCTGCAGCAGTAGCATCTCCAAGTCTTTGAACAATAACATCTATGCATACCTGAAGCATCATGTTAGAGCAAAGTTCTTAAAGCCATAACCACAGAGCAGCACTTACAACCTATTACTATACTTGCTTTAGTGTATGGTGAAAAATATATTGGCTTTAGAGGTAAACAACATTCACCCCAAATATTTGTGGTGATCAGCACATCAGCAATTAACTGTTTAAAATATTTGTCAGATTTGTGGGCTATTTGACAAGCCAATCCTTCAAGATTTTCTTTATAAAAAAAATTCATCCCTAATTACATACAAGTTAATTACTCCCTTCGTTGGAAATAATAAATAATTTTGGCTTCACATGCAGATTTATGTGCTAATTTTTTTCAAAACATCAATATTTTTGTAATGGTAGTAGAATACATTGTAACAATTGAGAAATGAGTTTCTATAACACATCATGATTGGTTTGAGATTTTTATGATGAAAACTTTGTTGAGAATTTTTTTTAACTATATTTCAGGATGGCTCAAATAGAAAAACGTAGTCTACATTTCAGAACGGAGGGAATAGCAGCCAATAATTTAATACAACAGTAAAATGAGGATGCATCAATTACAACCAAGTTACCTGTGCACTGAGAGAACTATAGGCTTTGATGCACAAACCAAATAAACAAATAAAAAATTAAAATTGGCAGACACTGATTGATCAAGGAACACACTTTGCATTGGGAAAACTAAACCTTTTCTTTTCAAAATCAGAAGTAGCTACCATGTTTTCTTTGCTGCAGGTACTTTTTCTGAATTTATCTTCAGATTTTAGAATAATCTACCTCTAGATATTGGTTTCTTGTTCATCTTAACTAGGATATCATATGTTATATGCAAATGAAACTGGAACAAAAAAGATAGGCAATGCACAAGATATCAAGTTAGCCCCTTGGTTCCTGACCACTTCAAGTGGAATCGAGGAAGTCCAACTGTACAAGCATATGAAGTGTGAAAAGACAAAGAAAAAAATGAAGCATTAAGTAGACTTACCTTAGCTTTGTACTTCTCCTCTTGTGAGACAACTGTAAACAGTAGTTCTCTTCCAGGCCTAGTAACAACATATGTAACAACCTGCAAGCAAAGGTGGGCTAGAATTAGGCTCTACATCCTAAGCATTCGATTTAAGGTCAGCACAAAACACTGAAAAAGAAAAAGAAAAAGATCATTGATCGACAAGCAGTGAGGCCTATTTAAGGCTTAAAACATCATAGAGGGTAGGTAGCTGAATCCCATATTTAGAAACAAATTGCCTCTGAAGAGGAGGAAACACCAACTAAACGGGAGAGCGACAGAAGGCGAACCTTCCTTATTGTTTCAGATATGGCGATGACAACCCAAGTTGGCCATACAGCGATAACAATCCAATTCAGCGAGGCAACTAATGGAGCAGAACAGATAGCGACAGTCACCCCGACAGTCGTAAGTATATGACCCTGTTTCAAGCATGAAAATGGGCTAGTAAGGATATGGATTTCATAAGCTTTTCGTCTATGACTTCCATCATTTTCAAACACAAAGCAGAGTTACGTTCATGCAAAGCAAAGGCATGGTTCCATCCATAATTAAAATTCATGCAAAGCAAAGGCATGGTTCCATCCATAATTAAAATGCTTAAACATGAAACATCATGACATTAGTGCTACATGTCCCACCCCATCAAAAGTACAAAATAGTATTAGTACACACAGCTAAGCAATATGCATTTTAAGGAGCTTCCTCACTCCATCAAACACAGCTTAATTTAAGGGTAAAACAGGAATTTTGCAAATAAACTCATTTTATTATCCTGCACAAGTCAAGTTATAGCAAGGAAAACAAACCCACTCATAGTTGTTTTGAATAAGTCTAATTCAAGAGAATACCAGATATGCTTTCCAAAGACTGCTTTCAACATTCTGCTGTATAGAAACATGAATCACATCTTACAGAGAGGCACTGGTAACAAGAGAGAAGTCTTTAATGAAAGCAAAATCATGTTATCAGATATTCTCCAGTTGAATCACATTAAATCCAAGCAAAATTTGCATGGACCATGTGTTTTCAAAAAAAGTCCACCGCAATATTATTTGGATTTCAACACTCCCTGTTGCAAGAAACTCCCTGTTGCAAGAAACTCCCTGTTGGAAGAAACTTTTACATAGATCTGAAGCATGGGCGATGCATTGAAACGCCACATACCAAGTGCCAAATAAACCCCACAACGGTATACATGGGACTGGCAAGATTTAGAACTTGTAACCAAATATCACACATGCTATGATACATCCTTATTTGTACTCAACTTCATAGTAACAAAACTCCCACACATCCTCGATGTTGAGTAGATCCATTTAGTCAAAAACCAAGTTCTTATTCCATTTCGTCTAGATTTCACGTTTAATTTTTTTTTTCAATTTTATCATTCTTATAAATATTTATGTAAGATTAAAGTATAGAAAAATTATTTAATGAAATATTTTTTTTATTTTTGTTCTTTCCATTTTATAAATATTTTGTTTAAGATTAAAGTATTAAAAATTTATTTTGTGATAGTATATATAATAGATTAGATTAGAAGATTTATTAGTTATTATTTTTTTTATAAATATATTTATTTAATATTAGGATGGATGGGTGCCGCGGACGCCATGACATACCATCGGAAGGCATCGACATATCGTTGGAAGGCTTTGGATACTAATATATATATGTAGATTATATGAGTGTAGATTGTAATATAAATATCCCTCTTTGTTATGAATGAAGTGACACTTCTCTATCAATCTCAACATGATATCAGAGTTAGGTTATCCTAACCACTGCCATCGCGTCGCTAATCTTACACCATCACCTCACCACCAATAAGGGCACGTTCGTCCTTCTCCCTCCTTCTTCCATGTTAGTCGTCGAGGTTCCCCAACCCGATGGAAACAAGGAGGAAGACCTAACCTTCACCCGATCGGGATGTCATCCTTGTGAGGAGAGAACCCAGATCTGTGACGAGAGGAAAATGAGCAAAGGTTCCCCGTCAAGACTTATCATTCACTCATGAGTAGTTTCTATCCGTCAAGTCGAATGAACTCTTAATTAATCGCTGGAATTAGCGAAGGGTGACGACGGAGAATTCAACGCCACAAAAGGAGGAAAATTTGGGGCAATTTCGATGAAAATCTAAGGAAAAGAAAGAAGATAAACAGTGCACAACAGTGCAAAACAATGAAATCAGTGCAAAACAATGAAATCGCCTCAAAATCAAAAAGATTAACCATATCAACCTCCCCAAACTGACCAGAGAACAACCCAGCAACGTCAGGACACAGATCTAAGCTCTGATAAACTTCCAACGAACTCCAAATCCGGCCATCTTCAGAGATCCAACAGCTTCACGACACAGATCTAAGCTCCTGAAAACTTCCGACGAACTTTCGATGAACTTTTTGAGCATGTCTGTCGAACTTTCTTCTCGCAGGTTCTTCACTCAGGAGGTGCAAACGATTTTTTTAGACACCTCTCTCATTCTAGTCATCCTTTGACGTCGACGATATCTCGATAACCATGACACATTCCTCGACTTTCACTTCCACCAATGGTCTGTCCTCATAAGAGGTTCAGTCTCTTCGAGAATTTCTATCTCGATGGAGTACACTACTATCTCGAGCACATATCATCACTTGCTGGAAGAAACATAGATACCCGAATTAATCACCAGCTCCTTTTCGACAGATATCAGCTAAGACACCCTCGACTTCCACTGATGGTCTTTCCTCCAAGGACCTTCATTCTTTTCGAGGACTTCTATCTCGTAGTCCTCCATCTCTCTACAGTTATAATAAGACTGTCATCCATATTAATGAGAATCCAATCTTCCATGAGAAAACTAAACACATAAAACTTGATTGTCACTTTATACGTGAAAAGATTCAACAGAGAACAATCCAGCTGCAACATATATCAGGCTGCAACATATATCAGCTGATGACCAAATTGTAGATATCTTCACAAAAACCTTACCTCGACCTCTTCATTGTCATTTCACCTTCAAACTGGGCTTATTACATATATGCTCCAGTTTACGAGGGATCACCAACTCTTGGAAGTGAAAGCCAGACTCAAATTTCAAAAGAACCACTAAAGCCCTAGAACTCGTGTATAGTGACATATTTGAAAGATATATGCTGAAAAGAGGAAAGCAAAGGGTAAAAGACTTTCATCAATTACATGAGTATAGATTGTAGTATAAATATCCCTCTTTGTTATAACAATATATTCATAACATTTTTCTACCAATCTCAAAATGTAACATTTCTCTACCAATCTCAACATTTTGAGATTGGTAGAAAAATGTTATGAATATATTGTTAAAACAAAGAGGGATATTTATACTACAATCTATACTCATGTAATTGATGAAAGTCTTTTGCCCTTTGCTTTCCTCTTTTCAGCATATATGTTTCAAATATGTCACTATACACGAGTTCTAGGGCTTTAGTGGTTCTTTTAAAATTTGAGTCTGGCTTTCTCTTCCAAGAGTTGGTGATCCCCCATAAACTGGAGCATATATGTAATAAGCGCAGTTTGAAGGTTAAATGACAATGAAGAGGTCGATGTAAGGTTTTTGTGAAAATATCTATAATTTGACCATAAAATTAGATATGAGATTTAATAAAATTCAGTACATAAAAGCGTTTTTTTTTTTTTTGGATTCTTTGACTTTGATAGCTCGACCCATAGGCCATTGGTTGAGTTGGAGAAATTATTACATGGTATAATACTGACTTGTACGCTGCACGAAATGAATAAAGATAATATAAAAAAAATTAATATTAAACTTATCCATATAAATTAATATATATTAAATATGATATTTTTATTTATATTTGATACAATCTATCAAAAATTATTGTTTTATTATACTAAAAGACAATTTCAAATATAAAACTATTAAGATTTGTTATAATTATTTCTTTGTGAAAACATTTACACATAATTATCATATATATTTGATTTAATATAAATATTTTAGATTAAATTTAAGATAATAACTTTTGATTATAATTATAAATTTAACTGTTCAGAGTTGTATAACTTTTGAAAAAATAATTAGGTTAAATTTAATACCACCAAAATTCAATCTCGATCATTCAATTCATAATCAAAAAAATCATAAATTAATTGGATAAGATTTTATTAATCTAAATAAAATAAAATTATTTGATTATCCATTAAATTTTTGAAATAACAATAATATCATGTCATACCGCTTGTTATCTAAATGATTTGCCGTATTTTTTACCGCATTTAAAAAAAATTCATAATACGAAATATATTAGTTTGGATTGGATTCTATGGATATTTATTTAATATTAAACTATTAGGAAACAAATTTCGCAAAAGATTTTTTAATTTTCGTTTCTTCATTTTATAAAAATTTATTTAACATTAAATGGTCGAAATGTTATTTTGTAAAATATTTTCAATTTTTTTATTCTTTTATAAATACTTATTTAACTAAAAATTGATTTTGTCCAAGGGACACCATGACATATCACAGGAAAGCTTTAGATAATAATATATATATTACAATATTATCCTATGCGCTACACGAGATGAAAAATTATAATCAAATAATAACGTTAAATGACTTATATCACAAAAAAAATGATAGATTAATTTTTTGTAGATTTATATTTTCAAAGTTTTTGTTTGCCAGCTTATGTTTTAGTTTTTGTTATGTGATATAAATAACTTTTTTTAGAAAGACATTTTTTTAATAGATAATATTTGAATATTATGATTTTTGTTTTAGTTTTTATCTTTTTAATTTAATAAATGACCTTTCTAAATATTATCATTTATTTTTATGTTTTAAATCACTAATCTAATTAATTATTTGTGAAAGATAATGTATATAAGATCAAAGGAGAATTTTTCATATTAGATTTAATAAAATCCAAATTATGATTGGATGTGAAATATTAAATTAAAATGAATGATTATGATTGATTATAAAATACTATATTTTACTATATGTAAATAACATAAATAACTAATCTTATATAATTAATTTTGTGATTGGTTATGAAATTTTAGATTAAAAGATACTGATGACGTCGAAAAGCTTTGGGCAATAGTACATATATTAGATACGGCTTCGATTTGACAAACAAAAATCCATAAAATATTCACGGGTTTGGTTATAATGCTGAACTCAAAAATCTTCCCAATTATAAAAAAATTCTAAACAATTTAGGACGCACCGAAATCAAAAAAGGTTGCAAAACATTTGGACGAAGGGAGTAGTATTAATATCTTAGCCACAAAAGAGATAAGACATGAAATATAAAACCATGAATGGGAAACATCATGAGAGGAGAAGTAAAATTTTAACTCCAAACATGGAACTCAAGAAATAAACCCCAAGAAAAAAGTATAAAATTAAAATATTAAAAATGTCACGTCTAAGATAGTTACTCCATCCATCCCAGATATTTTATGTTATGTTAACTTTGCATGATTATCAATAAATGTGTACACATTAGGATGTTTTACATATATGTCGTTATGAGTGGGTGGAGAGAATTGTGAGTTTGATGGAAAGAGAAAAATAACAAAAGAAAAAATGATGTGATATAAAATGAGAATGTTTTAAATATTTGGATTCTTGATACTTGCTAATTTAGAAGTGTTGCAATCTATGTGGGAAATTCAAATTTAGTACAATTTTGCAAATTATTTGGGACGGAGGGAGTATTAACATGGCACTAAAAGGAATAAAGGGACATTTGCAGAAGCTCCAAGGTAAAACACTGCATTTCACGGTGATTTGTATAAGAACTATTAAAGACCATCTTAGCTACTCTTATAAAGGAGCAGATATAAAATGGAATTCCTAATAAGAAGTGGGAGCTTACTGTTAAGGTGATTTGCCCAGCAAGAATAAATACTGCAATGAAACTATTGATCTCTGCAAACAGTTTCCTCCTTCCCACAGCGCTTGAAGTGGCCATAGCTATTATAGTGACTTTCTACAGGTAAAGTTTGAAAGTCAGCATACAGCATCCCTTAACTGGTGGAAATGCCTCAACAGGTCAAAGGTGATACTGGAACCATATGTAATCAATGCAGAAGATTAACCAAGTTACTTACTAGTTCTAAGTATTACAATATAAGTCTCCTCTTAACGATGGCAAAAGCATCAGATGTTTTTACTTTTTTAGTTCGTAGAGGAGAACACCTTAACACTGTAATACAATAATACTTAGTAGATCAAGACCACATACCTTGGCAGTCTAGAAACAAAGGCAACATGAAGGTATCTTTATGTGCAGGGAAGCAATATCCTTAAAAGAAGGTTTAAGGGTTCCAGGAAGAAAAAATACTATTGAAAACCGTTTAAACATGTAATGATCCATTTAATCGGCTACTTTAGACTGCTAAGATTACAACAAGTTAGGCCACTAACCAAGTGAATTCATTACGAGAAGTAGAAGTAATTCAATAAAAGAAAACACAAATTATGAAAGCCTTACTTGAAAATAAAAGAATGAGGAAACGGCAGCACTGAGCCATAAAAACAAAGACACATATATCAAATAAGTTGATGACAATATCAACCATAGTCCATCAAACATGACCCAAAGCTGATGTTTTTCCCCATAAGCAGAAGAACTTGGAGATGACCCTTGATTATCAGCTGCTGTCTTTTGGTCGCCCCCAGTTTGTTCATCAGATTGAGGTTTACTGTGAGCAACATATTCACAAAGTTACTATATTCTGCATGTATTAGTTTACAGCTTAAACTTAAGAATTAAAAATCCGACATTGTGCTTCCCATTTCTTAATTCATATTCTAGACGACACTTCATTCTCATGCTTTCAAGGTGAATGAGTTTAGGAGATATAAGTAGGACACTAAAAGTGTAGAACTATGTTGTTAAAGAAGAGTTAGCTCAGTAGTAAGAAAACATTCCCTCTACATGTCAGGGGTTCGAGACCTCTTGAGGACATGAAGAAATAATCTCTCTATTATAAATATACAATAGACATAAGACTGCATACACCTTTCCACATCCTGCACTTCACGGAATTAAGAGGACTTGTTACTATGCTTTTAAGTAGAGCGGTAGAGCTACGTTAGGACAATCAATAATACCCATAAAAAAAACTTGCAAGTAACTCAATTAATTGTTCATCAACATCAACTCATGTAACAAAAACAGCAACCACCCAGTTAATATCGTCCTAGTCAGAGTCAAAAGATGGATGAGATGTATAAAGTCTAATCCTTGTAGCGAACAGAAAGACTATTTCTTAATGCCCTCATACAAGAAAGAACAAGAACACAAGACAACACAAAACAAGAACATAAGACAACACAAAACAAGAACAAGACAAAATAAGCAAGAAATACAATAACTCATATGCAGAACACAACACATGAAACCACCTTAAATTATATCTATGCTTAAATTATAACCCTTTGAAACCACCTTAGCCCAAGAGTCACGAAAAATTCATAGCATCCATCTGAGTTAGAAAATGGTCAACCGTGAATATAATATCCCCATATGACTACCAAGAAGACATACAAACTTGATAATTTATTAGACAACACATGGGATCTATCGGGTATCTGACCTTAATGTCTATGCTTCATATAACGTTAGATGCCAAGATGAATTAACTTAGTGATAAGCAGCTCATCATTATGACTATAAGGTCAAGGATACGACACCTCCTAAGGGCATAAGGAAACAACCATTTTGTTATGAATATGTAACAGGTGTAAGACTGCGTATATCTCATCCGCCTCACCCTGCACTTGACGGGATTATGTGGATAAGCTTCTTTCCTTTTCGTTCTTTTTATTCATGTTATGTTCAATATACACAATCCGATATGTTTTAACCCTGAACCAGTATATGATATTGACATCAGATAATTAGAACCATGCAGCAAAGGATGAGTCTTATCAGGCAGCAATATGTACCCTTCCAAACAGAATAATGCACAAGTAAATGTACTACTTATATAAGAACACAAACAAAGGCAATAAAAGTGAAAAATTGACCAACTTTAATGGAGAGTGTTCCTCGGACAGATGAGGAACTCTATTAATCCCTTTGGATGACTGTGCAGCTAACTCCATCAACAATGCAGCAACTAAAAGTAAGGCTGCCATGAAGTTTGGATGATTAGATAAATGGGATAAATGGGCACACATTCAAAAAAAAAAGAGAGGAAGAAATAAGACGGAATTCAGGAGAGGACAGACATACTAGATCCCATCCATGCCATTCCTGCGGCAAACAAGGAGCCAAAAAGTTGGCCAAGTGTTGCACCTGCGCCAATAAACCCGAATAGCCTCGAACCTGACTGGATAAAGAGCACAATTATATCTACACGATATTTCCTAGTAACTGACAACATGCAAGTTAGTTACAAACCTCGCTGTCCATAACATCGATTACTCTAGCCCAAGTTGAAGAGATAGTAATCAGGTTAAACAATGCGATCTACAGAAAGAATCGAAGCGTTCAACAAATGTTAACAATTAAAAGATGCTTTAGTATACTTTAAAAAAAACAAAAAAAAGATGCTTTAGTATAATAACAGATTCAAATGTAACAGCCTAATAAAAAAAATTATGTAACAGCCTAACAGGTATCTTTTAAGGATGAAACAAACTTACCCAAAGGAACATGCCAATTCTAACTGAGACATAAAACCAGCTATGACCATCCCAACCAGAGAAATATGAAGAATTAGCTCCAGTATGATCAACATCAACATTGTGTCCTAATGTAGAGGTTGCTATAGCAGAACCCTAGAAGTAAGAAAGATGCTATATTTAGTCAGGGATAAATAAGTGAACCAACATGGAAGCCAGAGCAATCCCATTACATGGACCAAGCTACAGGAAGATCACTTCTAGAGTTGTGTCATCGTTAAATTATTCTACAAGCTCTGTTTTGAATGATATTACTAGAGATATCAGGAATTCAGGACGTCAATAATCAAGAGTGTAATTTCATACATTGAATTACATTATTAGATAACACCAAAGCCATATTGAGCTTGATGTATGTGGAGAACAAGCTCAATCCGCTTTCGTTAAATTCTCTGCTCAACCGATCGCCTCATCTATAGGCTCATTTAACTAACCTCGAATATTTTTTTGGAATACTCATTATGTTTTTCCTGACAAGATTTCCTCATTATGATTAAGTAGAAAACAAGCTCAATCTGCTGATGTTAATTTCTCTGCTCAAGCGCTCACCTCATTTATAAGCTCATTTAGCCAACATCAATATTCTTTTAGGCTTCTCATTCTGTGTTTTACCCTATGGCATGCGATTTAACTATCCAGATTGGCATCCACAGAGTATAGTCATTTTCTATGCATTCGAAAGATAGCAGACAATAAAGTCAAGAAGCACTAGCCAACCACCTAGTTGTCAGCTCACCTTGAATCGCATAGGCATAAAGCCAGGAGCGGAAAAATGCCACAGAATAAAAAAGACAATAAGTGATACACCAAAAAATCTGTGCATCAACTCAAGGCCCTGAAATAAAAGAAAGAACCATAAATCACATGTAAAATAAAAAGTAATCATGTAGAGGAGCTCGAAGCTTTTCAAACGTAAAATGGAAAAAAAGATAAAACTAATCCACAAATTCTTAACATAAACACAGATGAATGAGGGATCCAAATGGCACAAAAAAAATTAAGAATGGTTCAAGAGAAGTCAAGTACATGTGAAAACTGTAATTATTTTCATTGATAAAACAAGCATTTGTACTGGAGGAGCATGCAGCAACATGGAAAATAATGAAAATTAAATAAATCTATGCTTACTTTTGCTTCTCTTTGGACCGTATTCTGAAGTATCAGACAAGTACCAGCTTCCCCATGATATACATTTTGTATGAATTTAAGCAAATCCCAGTTTGGAATCATTAGCAGGATTGAGGCAGAATGCTAGATAAGTTTGATGTCGACGTCCAAGTAACAGGACTACATAGGGTAATATTAATTTGGTTCCACAAAAGACTAGATATTATCCATGAAATATAGAAGTAGAATGCTTATGACTCACAAACAGCTCAAAGACACGGCTAAATCTATATTAACAATAGAATGCTCAAGATTGCAGACTAATCGGTCCAATCACAGAGTTCCTCTCCAGGTCAGGGAATAGGGATGATTGTCTACCTCATCCCGCTCGACCATATTCCAACTAAGGAACTAAGGAACTTGATACCGAGTACGAAAACATACGCCTTTCACATCTCCAACAGGTTGAATTGATAACCAAATAACTTTATGCTTGCCCCCCCCCCCCCCCCCCCCCCCACAAACCACCGATTACGAATTTCATGCGCAAGAATCACAAAGTCCAATGTTCAAAGTAAAGGGGGAAAATGCTATGACTAGAATCAAATTGAACCGACAAATTTATTCACGCAAACAAAGATCAATATCAAACAATATCGCATCATAACAAGTACCCTAGCTTTGGAGCGAGTAGGAGAAGAGAAGATGAGCGTGGAGACAGGAGCAGCAACTAGGGTTAGCACCAAAGACCCAACAAACAATCCCGGAAGATTCGATATACCCAGGGACAGAGCTCCTTCGTCCCGCAACGGCAGCACCACGAAATACGCGCTCAAAATCTGCACATCACATCACACCCAAATCACAACCAACCACAAAATTGAAAACCTCGATCGATTCACCGAAGTGGACTGAAAGGGAGAGAGAGAAACAAGAAAAACAAGCTGACGAAGAAGAAGCAGGAGGAGGAATGGAGAAGCGCTGAGGTCTCGTGTGGGTGAACTGATACCACGCTCGACAGGATCCTCTCCATGCAAACATGATGATTCCTCATCGTCACCCCTGTGTATACCCCACTCTCTCTCTCTCTCTCTCTCTCTCTCTCTCTCTCTCTCTCTCTCTCTCTCTCCCTGGTGTTTTGTGGTGGAGCTTTTGGAAACTCGCCTTTAGGACATTCACCGAATTTTCTCTCATACTTTTATCATTCATATATTTCATTTATATCCAATTATATTTATAAAAATATATAATATAATATAATATTATTCTTTATTTAGAGAATTATTATGTATTTTTTCTTAATTTATAATTTATGAACACATTCTAACATACTTTTTAACATTATATCATTATCTTTCTTAATTATATATTTTATTTTTTATACATATCTATATTATATTTTAAATTATCTAATATGAATATGAGTGAATGGAGGCTATGCTTGTGAGTTTGGTTT
>LIEC01011538.1:0-18652 GCA_001925005.1 Drosera capensis | reverse complement strand
ATCAGCAACTTTTATGCTAGAAAGCAGCAAGCAAGACCATTAATGCTAATTCTATTTTTGATAATCTGCAGAGTTTAACTTTACGACGGGATCCCACTCAGTGGCAACTGTGACCAAGTCGGCCTACGTCAACTGCAATACCAACAGCCCACTGGCCCTCAGCACCACCGGACCCGTTAGCATCACGGTCAAGTCCGGCACCCAGTACTTCCTCTGCACTTACCCTGGCCATTGCGACGCAGGCCAAAAGTTCACCGTCACTGCCTCTGCATCTTCCCCTGCTCCAGTCGTGGCCCCAGCATCCAGCCCACGGGCCGCTGCTCCAGCACCTAGGATTGCCTCAAAGTCACCAAAGAAGTCTCCAGCAGCTTCTCCATTGAGCAACCCTGCTGTTTCACCAAAACCATCCAGCACCCCAGCATCCACCTCTGCGCCACCAACTGTATCTTCAGCTCCTGCAGAGGGGCCTGGTGGAACCGCTCCTTCCCCCTCACCCAGCTCTGCTCCTCCTGCCGCAGCTGCTGGAGTGTTGATCAGCATAGTTTCCGTCTCATTGGCTATTCTATTCTAGGCCAATCAGTTTATCTAAAGCTCGTGCAGAAGCCGTTCTTTCGTTCTTTTTTCTCCTTTCGTGTCTTTATGTCTTAATATATGCATTGGATTATTTTCAAAGGTGACATACTCGAACAAAACCATCATGTTATACAAAAACCATAGACGACTGTATCTTCAGCTCCTGCAGAGAGGCCTGGTGGAGCCACTGCTTCCCCCTCACCCAGCTCTGCTCCTCCTGCCGCAGCTGCTGGAGTGTTGATCAGCATAGTTTCTGTCTCATTGGCTATTCTGTTCAAGGCCATTCAGTTTATCTAAAGCTCGTGCATAAGCGATTCTTTCTTTCTTATTTCTCCTTTCGTCATCTTTATGTCTTAATATATGCACTAGATTATTTTCAAAGGTTTGATATACTCAGAACAAAACCATCATGTTATACAAATACCACAGACAAATGTTCCTGCGAAGATTTGAAAGGCATCATATGCTTTATTTGACATGGCGCCTTCTCCATGAAATAAGTTACTACAAAGTCATAGACATCGTTGCCACAACACCATCGGATTACATTGAATCCCTAGAAGACTTAACACATTTTTTCGCATTTGACAAGGCTAAGAACATAAACCACCAAAACTGAAACCTACAGGAACACCCGAGAAACAATGCATGGTAATACATGTAAGCACCAACTGAACTGTCGACAAACCATCTTTTATTCATCGCTCTGTCATAATCAGTCCCATATTTGGTATAAAATTGATTTAAGGTTATCATGACATGTCAGTGAATCATCCAAAGAGCAGATGTTTCAGAAGAACATATCGTCAAAAACCACCTGACCTTAAAGTCTGAGAGGTGAGTTTGCTTATTACAAGTAAATTAAATTGAAGTTCAGGCACATGTAAGACATTGTTCAAACTAATGTCAGGTCTCAGATTAACACTTCCTATGTGCATAACTTGTGCTTTCTTGCCATTAGGCATAGTGATATAGGATGGATAAGTGGCAGGATGATATGAACTAAATAATGACAGATCTAGTGTGATATGATCACTTCCATCACTGTCAATTATCCATGTATGATCTCCATTAAGTAAACAGGCAAGATTCCACATCTGCCAGTATCGAACTCCTCATTGCATTCCTAGCATTTCCTCCCAGGTTGTCTTCTAAAATGCCAAGTTTTCCTAGAAAGGCCATCAATTGTCCAAGCTGCTCCTTGTCCAGACCTTAGCTTGTTCTTATTGTGCTCATCCCTTTGTCTTGGTCTGTGTCATCCTACACTTCAGCCCCTTGTCTGATTTCAATGGCATTTGGCTCTCATCAGCATCAAAATAAGCATTGGCAGCCATTCTATTCCCCTTAGACTTGGCAATTCCATGCAGTTTGTAACACTTCCCAATCTGATGTGCTTGTTTTCTACAGTATCAACAAAACATCCGACTCTTCTTGCATTACAAACTGATACGCTTGTGACACACGAGGCAAAGGACTAATCATCAAGATATGACCTCTAACAGTCCAATATGAATCGTTCGAACCCATGAAAAACTTCATAAGTTTCCAATTCTACAAGAGAGAGGCTAGTTCCTTGCTTGAACCACATGTGCAAGGTGGTATCTTGATTAGGGTTGTATACTCACCCCAGATCCACTTAATCTTGGTAAAATAGACTGAAACCGATATAGTTCCTTGACTGATTCGTGTCCCATTGGCTTGGCCAAATCTTCTCTCAAGTTCGTTCCAAATTTCATTTGCTGTTTCACAATAGATTATTACTTTCAGAAAAGTCATTCGACACAAAATGAAGCAACCAAGATATTATCATGTTTTTGCATCTCTCTCATTTTGAGAGAAGAAGAGAGTCCTTATCCGGCTTCGTTGTAGTCCCCTTCACCAACCCTAACTTGTTTTTGGCAAGAAAGGATACGTCAACAGCTCGTCTCTAGTGTCCATAATTCTCTCCAGCCAACACCTTGCTAGCCAGTGAGCGATTCGGGCTGTCTGAGTGATACAGGAACAACTCGTGTGACGAATCAATCGAAGAATCTGTCGTACTTCGATTTGGGGGTGGATCTTGCATGCCAGTTGAAGATGCCATGGAACTTTGATCTCAATCAGATTAATCGATCTGCCCAAAACGGAAATCAAGAATCGAAACACTTTAATACCATGCTAGTGATCAATTCGCCGTTGAAGACCAATTCAAAACCTCAAACGAAATCTTCAATGGCGCATCCAAGAACAAGAGAGAGAGAGATGGAGAGGTTAGAGAGACAAAGTGTTCTGTTATTCAATCATTGAATGGTCCATCGTGTACAACTTTCCTACTTATAGTAATTCTATGAAAAGATTAAACTATCCCTACGTCTTTTCTTAATTATATTTCTGAGTTTTGAATCCAATCAAGATTTAAAGGAACTCTCGGATATTTGAAAATCTCAGGTGAATATAGAACAGGAAAACTTGCACGAAATTTTAACTTGACATGATCATTAAAAAATTAATTGATATTGTGTTATTGTATTTTTATGCTTTTTGTGATTTATAGAAGAATTTGGTGATTTATGGATGGATAGAGTTAGAAAAAAAATTAAATATATTAATAGATAATGTAAAATAATAATAATAATAATAATACGATGAAGTGATAGAAAGTAGGGATCGTAAAAACATTTTAACATCAAAACGTTATTAATTTTGAAAAGCGTATAATTTAAATAGGACGATCATATTTAATAATGTGTCGTAATTTATTTGTGTCAGAAACTAAAACATATATATACAACACTTATAACCTAAATACATACACACACAGAAAACATTGATCAAATCCATTGGAAACATGGATCACTAGTCTCTACAGGCAGTGCCATCCATCGTTCATCTTCTCTGTATCTTGTTCAGATAACAGGGTTTTCCTGCCACTACTCCCTGTCTTATCCATATGCCTGAGCCATTTTTCCGGAGTAACTACACCAATCAAGGAAATATATGCATCGCTGCAGCTCAAATAGATAAAATGTAGACTCAAATAATATAATATTATTTTCACCTATTTTTAGTCAAATAGAAGTTTTATGTAACTAGATAAAAACTTCTTCTTCAATACATAAATAAGCATCACTATTTTATGATTTTAGGTTTTATACAACTAACAACTCAATCAATCAAATTCTATCATCCAAATCATTTCTCAAATAAAAATTCAATGATAATTAACCAATTCGTAACTTAGGCAAATCATCGTCCAACCTCATCAACCAAACCATTTCATCCCAAAATCACATCCACCTTGCAGTTCCACCTTGCAGTTCAAGTCTTCGAATCGAGATACATCCTTGATTCCTTCAAAACGACTCAATTCATCAAATCAACCCAAATCAATCAATAGTAATCAAACCAATCAAATCCTTAAACCAAATAGTTAATAAATTAATAAAGGGTAGGGTTAAATGCAAAGTAGAAATCACTATTTGGAGAACAATTTTTCTTTTTTGATAAGTTTGTTTTATATTTTAAAACATGAATATTCTGAAATTCGTTTTTTTTTATTTAACCATTCCCTAAAAACAAATAAAGTAAAGATTAGGGTTAAAGAAATTATACATTTCACATTTAGGATTTTGAATAACAAATGAGAATTGAAATTGGAGATGGTTAAGCTCTCCAGAAAATCCTAGGGGATTTCAATAAGGGGAGGAGGCCGTCGGCTGTGTTCCGGCGAGGGAGAGGTGGGCGATGGTGTTCATTGAAGGTTATGGGGAAAATTTGGAGAAGAAGATGAAGTGCGGAAAATCAGATCCGTCGGGGTATTTTATTTCCAGTTTGCAACCTAAACGATCGTAAACTAGTGATCGCCAACTATTGCCTTGCTAATTTGCGACCAGATACCGTGGTCGTTAAATTTGCGAGCAATACTCTTTTCCGGTCGTTAATGTGACTTTTTGATCAATTCCTGTTCTCGGTGGTAAATGAGGTTTGTTTTCGTGACAAAGAGAATATAATGTTAATATTATATATTATTAGAGGTTAATAATCTCAAACCATTCTTGAAACGCGTAGCACTAAAACAAAGTGAAAAGAGCATGGAGAAGAAGACCATTCCAGCATTGAACCAAGTCCAAGATAGAGTTGGTAAATCGTGAGACCAGAACAAGCTCCTGTAAACGCTTTTAAAATGGAAAAATGATCATGATTTCATTGCATCTTGGACTGCTTCTCTGTGTCGTTCATGTATAAATACCACAATGATCTCAAACATACAAATCACCAAAGCAGAACGAAAGCAAAGGAGAAAGGAGCAACCAAGAAGTTCCAGAAAACAAGGACTACTTCATCAGATATTAAGCATGATTAGCAGAATTACCAAAATGACAGGAAAATACAATACGCTAGGAGCCAATGCGATGTTGGTTCTTGTTTGTTTGGTCATCGTCCAGCAATGCAGTGCTCAAACTGTGCATGTAGTCGGTGGTAGCACCGGATGGACCTTTCCGTCTTCGAGCTCCTTCTACTCCACTTGGGCTGCCTCTCAAACCTTCCAAGCCCGTGATGTTTTAGGTATCACTTCATAGTCGCTCGCTCTTTAGCTGTATCAGCAACTTTTATGCTAGAAAGCAGCAAGCAAGACCATTAATGTTAATTCTATCTTTGATAATCTGCAGAGTTTAACTTTACGACGGGATCCCAGTCAGTGGCAACTGTCACCAAGTCGGCCTACGTCAACTGCAATACCAACAGCCCACTAGCCCTCAGCACCACCGGCCCCGTTAGCATCACAGTGAAGCCCGGCACCCAGTACTTCCTCTGTACTTACCCTGGCCACTGCGACGCAGGCCAAAAGTTCACCGTCACTGCCTCTGCATCTTCCCTTGCTCCAGTCGTGGCCCCAGCACCCAGCCCACAGGCCGCTGCTCCTGCACCAAGCACACGCACCACTGCTCCAGCACCCACAACTGTCTCAAAGTCACCAAAGAAGGCTCGCCAACACCTTCCAGCACACCAGTTTCCACCCCGCCGCCGCCACTTCTTCTGCAATTACCCTGGCCAGTGCGACGCAGGCCAAAAGTTCACCGTCACTGCCTCTGCATCTTCCCCTGCTCCAGTCGTGGCTCCAGCACCCAGCCCACGGGCCGCTGCTCCTGCTCCAAGCACTCGCACCACTGCTCCAGCACCCACAACTGTCTCAAAGTCACCAAAGAAGGCTCGCCAACACCTTCCAGCACGCCAGTTTCCAAACCACCGAAGGGCCTGGTGGAGCCACTCTTTCCACCACAATACCGCCCAGCTCTGCTCCTCCTGCAGCAGCTGCCGGAGTGCTTGTCAGCCTAGTTTCTGTCGCAGTGGCTCTTCTGTACTAGGCCATTCAGTTACTCTATAACTCCCCTGACATTCTTTTTTCTGCTTCGTCGTGTTTTGTGTATTCATATTGTTTTGGATACTGTAAATAAGAATTGATATGTCAATAACAAAATGGATCGTTATGCCACTGCCACTTCAGGTGATATGAAACCAATATGATTGTCAAACTCAGATCGCTTTTGATCCATTGGAGGAAGTCTACACTCTTCAAATTGAAGTTAATATATAGAGGGAATATCTGAAAGACAAAAGATAACAGGCTCCCACATTATCTCCTAGAGCAAAATCAAGAAGGCGGCAAAACCAGTGAATGCAGCCTCTGCGGAAGAGCAGCTTGTCACGGATGGGCTAAGCTGCTAGGCTTCAACGAACACAATGATCCTCAATTCGTGTCTAACTTGTCCTTTGACGATGCAAATTAGCACTCGCAACCCACCAGAGGCAATTGTCCGTCACCCACCGACATAATTATAGATCACTAGCCCTTACAATTGTAAGATGTCCATGCTACAGAAACCAGATTCTACTACAAACAATGCAAGTACACACAGTGCCATGCTGAACTACAAGACTAAGCAACAGACAAACATACAATTTCCAAAGCCTATGTCCTCAGATGACTACAAACAAGCTACACTACCGGATTCATTAACCTTGAATCCAAGATACATAAATTAAATAAAGAAATAGGTTAGTAATCAAGACCATAACCATAACAAGCGTTCATTTTTTCACAGCCTTCTACAGATGCAGGAGAATGTTTTGCATAGATCATCAAGATTTACAGCCACCATCTTCTTGCGAGCATACAAAATCTTCATGCTGAAGCTTCGCCTTGGTGTTATTGGAGAATAAGGTAATCTACAGAGTCTTCTTGCAGTGGAGAACCCGAAAAATCATCTTTGGGGCTGATTTGAGCCAGGAGCTGATGCTGCAGTGCTAGTTCCAGCGCCATTTTCAGCTGGAGGAGCTGTTCCCCATTGCCCATCTGATTCAAGCGGCTCAAGAACACATACTCCACCATCGGTAAGTCCTAATGCAAACTGACTTGGTTCTGATGGGTGAGCCGCTATGACCAGTGGGCACACTCTCATACTGCCAAAAAAGAATGCAGATTGATCTTTAGGAACAGAAGAACACCCCGTGCCCAGAGTTTAAAAATTGCTATGGTGGAAAAATGCATCCAAAGTTCAAACTTGAGATAGGATAACACTCTCCAAATATCATTCTATTATTACATTGAGATTTCCTGATTATTGTGGCAATGTGGTCTAGCCTGCATGGATATATTGAACTTTCGCTATTAGTATCAGTTGCTCTCTATATTTCTTAGAGATGTTGAGCAATAGAACACACCTGGGGTTAGGAGGCAGGTAGGCAGAAGGGTTGATGCGGCATCTCAGTCTGAGATTTGATGCGGTGAGGACACTTACACTCCCATCTTCGAAGCTCACATATATCACCTGGCTGTCGCATGAGAATGTTGCGTGTGTAATTGGACCTCTTTCTTGTGGAATCCACTGCAGATACACAAACAAATCTAAATATCAGTTCTAGGATCCTCTAGCAAAATAAAGATTCACCAACAACGCACAAGATCAAGTCTAGCTACAAGCAGGAAAATGTAGTTTATTTTTAGTAGTATAATTTCCTTAATTTGTTTCAAGCTTGAACAACAGTAAGTTATGTTAACACGTACCTGTTTCAGACACTCAAGTTTAGGTGCCTCGTAGATTGCAATCTGGGTCTCGTGAACAGCCAATAGATGTATCTGATCTTGATGGAATTGAACACGTGTATCGGAAAGAGGATTCACAGCTCGGCCGCTTGGAATTTGCAAATATTTGGAAGACAATTTCTCCCATCCCTCCATGCTCCAGACACACAACTGCAAAAGAAAAAATGAACAGAAGAATTTGGCAGATGTTCCATGTACCAGGTTTGAATGTAAATATATCTTTCAGTTGGTTCCTTTTTGGTTCCGTGCCATGAAAAATAAAGCTAGCTACCTGAGAATCAGCACCCGAAGATACAAGCACATTTAGAACATTAGAGAAAGCTAGGCCAGTAATTCTTTTCTGGTGGCCTTTAAGCTTGGTTTTGACCTGCAACAAAAATGCCAAACAAGTTTTTACTATGCCACACACGTTCTGGCTAATACAGAAGACTACTTGATCGTTTAATATTTCGGGAAAATACCTCATCCACACGGACATTATATATTTGAATAGAAGAGTCTTCCATGCCAATAGCAATGATATTGTTATCCTGTGGATGAAACGCCAAAAATGTGGCTGCAGGTGGCGGAGCCATGAACGTTGTCATTGTCTGCAGGTATTAAATCAGGACAAAATCAATATATCAGATAGGAGCACTTGTTCACCATATGAAGCGACATTGTGCTGCCACAGGAAAACTCAAAATTACTTAAAGCCAAGACCATCAAAACCATCTGATAAATATACAGCAGGTCACATAAATGATGTGTCGGATAAGAAAAAGTAAAACACTCAGACTTCATAACACACTGATACTGCAGGATATTGCGAAAGCTTTGTGCTCCGCCAGCACCATCTGAAGTAAAGATACCAAAACTGGGATATGTTTCAGAGAGAGGAGAGAAATAAGTCATTTGAATTACCTTAAAAGTCATCATATTAAACAAGGAGATTTTCCCTCCTGAGGCTGACATCACATAGGAATCGTTCTTTGAAAGCGCGAAACATGATACTGCATCTTCCGGGTTCGTATCACTTAAATCATTTGTCATCAGTATCCCACTTGAAGGTTGCCATAGTTGTGGCATTACACTAGCATTTGCCTAAAAGAACAGAAGGAAATGTAAATTTCATATACTAGAATTTCAGAGGCTATGAGTAAAGATAGACTCCAAAGAGAGAGAGTTCTCAATACCTTGCCAGTCAAGTTCCTGTCATTTCTTTGCCATTTCCACAGCTTGTGTACAGCATTGGATGCCAAGGCTAATATGGCAAGCCCAGAATTCGTGTATATCAACCTCGACACCTAATCGATAAACACAAGGGCTTTAATTGAATCAACTCAAATCCATATCAGGACAATGTCCAGTCAGATGTCCTCCATGGTAATACTTTCTTAAAGAAAAAAAAATCAAAATGACAAGTCCATTAAGCCACAAGTTTATCAGCACAGGTTAATCTGAGACACTTATTCCACCCCCGGGCAACAATAACTTTATATAATGCCATCGACCCATACAGGGTGGAGCATTGTTCAAGTCCATCAGTTCACGTAGATAAATTTTTGATGTAGGCAAGAAGCAATGGCGAATATTTTTTAATACAGAAGTCAAAGGAGATGCACAGCTATTGTTTCTGGATTGAAAAGGTGTGAGTCATGGCTAACTTTTGACTGAGACCAAACCATTCGAATGATGGAGTGAGCAGTCAATGATTTCACTCAAGCAAATGATTTCCCTATAGAAACATTCAACTTATTGCACCTTAATTTTTGTTTGGTTTATTCATTTTATGTATCATTAACTTTCTTTTTCAACAATATAAGAACCAAGTGTTAGAACTACAAAAAATTGTGCATGTCTTTTTAAATACGTGCAATTGTACGTATTCACTAAGAATATAATTACTGGAAAAACGTGCCTCAGTGTATTAGACTCTTAGAAGGCTGAGAACAAAGGGTGAGAAACATGTTTATACCCTCATTGCAGAAATACTATCAGGAAGTCTTAATGAACGGCACTGCGATGCTTCAGTGATTTCAATCAGTTTCCAGACTTTTGACTTGTCCATTGATTCATCCACTCTTGGTTTGACATCCACCAAGCTTCTGTTGTCGGCACTCTGCACATATTCCGCAACAAAGAGCAGTTGACAGATGCGCTAGGAATTGATTCCATCTTTATTGCTTAACAAAGAACAGCAAAAGCAGTCATCTACAACATTGAAAATTCTTAACTTACCATCCCCAACATGGTAGGAACAGAAGTATTTCGGTCCACAATGCTTGCTCCAAGAGCTGCACTTCCGGGAGGGAATGCATTCATTGTCGGAGGCTGTACAAGAAATGTGTGCAAGAAGCACGTCAAGCACCAAATAAGGATCAAGCACAAGCACGGAACCTGCCTAGAAAACTTAAATTCACCTTCACACCAGCAGTTGAAGCAACTCTAGAAGCATCAAATGGCCGATTCTCAGCACTTCTTAGTTGTCTAACTCCGTCAGCATTGGCTAGAATTTTAACACCATTTTCATTTGTAGATACCGCCAAAAGAGTTCCATCCTTATTAAATCTAATACATGGGGAAGCCTGTAGAAATGATCGAGTGGGATTGTGAATTTGTATGGAAGTCAAAAGACAAATGAAATTTGGTAAAAAGAAATTCGGATTATCTTGTAGTTACTGGTAATGCGCCATCTGCATCCATTGTTGTCAAAAGGTTGACACTATCCATGTCCCAAAATTTCACCATAAACTCATCCCCAGCAGCCAGAAACCTGTTCCTAGTAGTGTCGAATTGGACAACACCTACAGAGCGCTTGCCTAGACCATGATATGTGCGCTTGACAGCTCCTTCACTTTCATTCCATTCAACCAGGAATGATTCTCCTTCTTTATTAGTACCACATGAAAACAACCTGGATAAAGAAATACAACAAGTTATACGAGCACCTAGTTGAACTAATGCGTTTAAAAATGGATGTTCATTCATGCCAACAAAAAAACAAAAAATAAAGAAAGAAATAAAACAAAGAAAGAAAGAAAGAAAGAAAGAAAGAAAAGAGAGAAAAAGAAGAGGAAAGAAAAGAAAAGAAAAAATAAGATGTGGCATGCCAAAGAGCACAAAGAGATAGTAGGAGGAATATCTACCTAGACCCATCTGCACTGTAGGCCATAATGGTTGATGAATGGCCTGGTGCGTCATAGTCTACTCTTGACCCAACGTTATCATAGAGCCATGCTTTTATTTTTCCATCAGTTGCAGTTGAAAAGATGAACTGGCAAGCAATTAACAACATGTCAGAATATAACTCAATGAGCCAATCGTGAATGAAATAAGTTCCTAAGGCACATGCCAAATTCCTATTTGAGTTACGCAGGAGGCAGATATAAATGCATGTCTTGAAGAAAATCTCCCTCAGCTTCATCAGCAAATTTACAGGGAAATTACTACCTGAATAGTTTCCTTGTGATGCGGACATACAGAATACACTGGCGCTTCATGACCCTCAAATACGAACTGCTTTGTGCCATTAACTGCATCCCAAACCTGTGTAAACAAAGATGTACTCAGTGACTCAAGTCCACATGCACAAAGGACACAACATGCACAAACATTTCACTAACGATACCTTGATAAGCCTATCCTCTCCACAAGTAACTATGCAGAGTTTGCTAGGAAAAGAGAAGGCCAGATCATTGACACTACCAACATGAGCCTCTATCTGTGCCAAGGAACAAATAGCAATATGAATAATCGTCAACCAAAACAATGCATACAAAGAGGAACATTACAGGGGCAAACCTCTAGGTGGTTTTTCAGGTCATTGGCACTGTAGGAATATATGTGCACTATGTGCTTCGAGTATGCCACACCTGAATTATAATGAGAAAAACAATTCAGCAACCGATAAGTTCAACCAAAAATCGATCCAAGCTTGCTGTAGTAACCCTGATCAAAATCTATAAAGGTGAAAACGATAGGACAAGAATACAATTCCTCACCAAATAAGGTGCCATCTGGGCTCCACATCACACGATTGATGGATGCAGTATAATCACTCGCCAAAGATGCCTGCCGGAAAATAATCAAGGACAAAGTCAGCTTGATGATGGAAGCTAAAACCGTCTTCTTGGCTGTTCAGAGAAGTCAAAAACAGGAGGACTAACCTGTAGCGGCATTGAACATGCAGCAAGATCCCAGACCTTAAAATTATTAAAAGCAACCCTCTCACGTGTAACTAATTCCCATACCATGACCTCACCCATATTTGTTCCAACTGAAAAAACAAAAGATATGATGACAAGAGAAACAGTTAAGTTCGACAAATTCTCTAGGTCCAATAATTTATAGGTTAAAGGAAAAGGTTGGTATCAACACTAATCCTAAAGTGTGTCTAGATGCCTAGATCCAAGGATGAAAACTGTATGGGGATTATAGAAAAGGGAAAAAGGCTCTCGTTGCTGGGCATAGGGTTGGATTTGGGTGTTATTTATTTGGAGCCGACCTAAGGCCATTTCATAACTGCTAAATAAAGAACTTACCTAGAAGCAGCACTTGTTGCAGAGGATGGAAATCCAGACTCTTAACAGCAGAACCCTGACTTAAATTCATTATAACATTCCTGGGCAAGTCATCCGAAGAGTATGAACTTTGGCCATGGTTTTGACTGTTGTATGGAACAGGCAGGATATTGACAGGCAATGTACTGACCTAAATCAAATTCATTAAATACAGTTAGACACTTCGAGATATATACTTCATCAACATGGGACACCACATACCAAAGAAGATAAAAATTAGCCAGAAAAGTAAAGTGAAGATTCAGTCTGAGTCCTACTCAAGGGACAAAGAAATCCACGTGATACATTCATCAAAAAGTTCTAGGGTAGCAAATCATACTAGAAGAATACATACTTCATCAGATACACCAAAAGGTCTGGTCCTCTTCAACACATGATCAGAATCTGCGGTTTGATAATCCATAGCAGCACTGTTGTTAGGAGGAGTTCTCGGACGCTTGATAAGAGCAGCTGAGATAAGATTCGATTCATGATGCAGGTAGAAACAAATGAGTTGGTGGTGGAATATTGTCATGAAAATAACAACGTGAAACAAAATACATGAATATGTGGCATCACCATGAAGATTTAAAAGAATGCTACAAGGTGATATTCATGATTCCAAACAGAAGTAGTTAACTTGAGAATGATATGTGATTCCACACTTGTAGACTTCGAAACATATGAATGAAATCCAGGTAAAGGGGGAGTGAATATTCTATGACATAGCAAAGAACCTGCATTATTAGGAGCAACCAAACCCATCGGTCCTGCTGAAGCTGCAGGGTGAGCAACAGGAGATGGATTTGCCATCCATCCGGCAAGAGGTGCAGGTAGAGGAGCTGGACCAGGCTGGAACGGCTTGATTGTTCAAAACAAGGAAACAAATCATCCTCAAATACTAATCAGCAAAGTTAACATAAATATGCCCAAGATCAAGCAACTCTAGTTATACTTACACCATGAGCTCCTAGAGGAGGAAAGCCTCCTGGCTTGGGTACAGCAGCATTCATCAATGGATTAGTCACAGGCGAGGGCGCCCGTGCACCATTTGGAGGCCCACATGTATGATCCACAAAAAGCGTCTTTATGTCAGGATTAGGCCTTGGATTTTTACAAAGCTGATGCTGCCAATTCAAGCTGCAAAAAAGCATGCAGAATATCAGGATTCAGGAAATAGAATGCCTCAGAGTTTCAAACCTAGAACCAAAAATTATGCCTCAGGATAGTGAAAGACTTCCATACCTTTGATTGATCAGTGTCCTTAGCCGTGAGTTCTTCAAGGTTGGAAATTGAAGCTTATCACGAAATAATGGATTGGCCTCTATCAACTTTTTTAGTTCAGCAAGCATTATACCCCTTGCGGACTTGGTATCTCCATATTTAGACAGCTGTTCATTCTCCCTGCATATTTCATCAATGGTTATGAGTTTTAAGATCAACATGTAATAGTAACAACCATGTCCAAGTAGCTTTTTCAAAGAACCTGAAGTTTTCCAGGGTCAACAGCTGAGTTATTTCCTTGAAGAGCTCCTCATTAAAAGCTGAGAATACTTTCAAGTCCTTCACAAGAATATCAACTGCTTTGGCACGGTCCCTCCTACATTCATGGAAGCAAAAGCAGGCCCCTTAGTGTTGAATGAAATTAAGTCTAAAACTAATTTATTTTAAAATATATTTGAGCAGACAAACACTCTTTTGAAAGAAAACCCTATAATCTTTATTTGGTAAGAAAAATGAGGAAGGAAAAAAGAAGAAGCATGCATCAAATAAAAAACAGAAATCTAGCAGGTGCTGCCCACTACCTGTCCAAGGCTTCGAGATACTTTTGCTTCCTGATCTCAAAGAAGATCTTCATTGAGTATCTGTTGTCATCAACCTTCGTAAAACCAGAGAGATACTTCTCTACCTCGTCCCACTCGCCACCCGTCACCAAATCCTCAAAGTATCTCATGTTAAAGAAAAAGCCCGATTCTTGCTCCAACCTTTCATGAAGAAAAAAATAATATTATTATTAATAAGAAATATCAAAATAGGGAAGCTAGGAAATTAGATTGCCAATTATAGAGGAAGAAAATCAATGCCTCAACATATTGTGCAGGGATAAAAAGTTCAGACCAATTTCCATGCTGTACATTTGTAAGACATCAAGCAATATTCAGAAGGAAAACCAATATGTGTAGAAACTCTTTAAACCCAGGAGTAGAAAAACCTTAGAGACAATATTATACAGATCGTTCTCATTACAAGCGCAGTCTGACACCTACACAAGTAGTTGAACAAATTGCTGCATTTACAGTTACCAAGTGGTTTGACGTCAAAATCATTTACTTAAATCTCTTTCAAGAAATTGCTTAAAGAACATCTACTCCAACCCAAATCTGAAGCAGGGACTATGAGATCGCACACAGAATTAGGACCTGATGAGCAAATATTATCCCAAGTTACAGTCTTTACATTGCTCTATGCTCACAGCATGCAACATTTTCACCCCTGGAAAATTAATCGCCAAAATGAAGTATTCGTGAAATCAGAGGGTATCTGGTAATCGCAGCATTCAATTATCTACCCGAAAAAAATGAACTTTCCTCCTAGGATCCATTCATAATCTCAGCAACCAACATTCTTTAGGACCTGGTGAGAACATAATATCCCAATTTACACTCTTTCAACTCAGAAATGTCCACATTACTGTGGCCAAAGCATGCAACATTTTCAGCCCTAGTAAATTGACTGGAAAACGAACTACTCGAGATGAACAGAGCATCCCGAAAGTAATTTTATGATGGCATTTCCATAATCAATTCAAGCACTCAACTTTCATCCTCAGATACCTATAAAAACCCTGCTAGCGTCTGAACTCGAAACACATGCTATCATTTTCTCTTCCACCCCATTCAATTGCTCATTTCCGTATAATCCTTGCCTTCCACTAGCAAATCACAACCCAAATCATACGAATTCCGCACCTTGGTACCTATCATCTCATTTCACTCCACAAACCCCTCAAAAGCTTTCCAAAAAAGCACAAGTCCCACCAACAAAAACAACAATGCAAACCAACACAGAATTCCTCCTCTTTCTCCTTCACAGACTACAAATCACCAACAATTCAACTACAATTCACGAATCAACCACACTCATCTCACCTTCATCCACAATAATCCACTACAAGACAAACAAAAACCATGAAAAACAAAAATCACAAAAAATAAAATAAAAAATCAACCTGTGAACAGTCTCCTTGAACTTCTCCTCATCGAGAAACTGCAGAATCAGAAACACCAGCTCTCTACTCAACGACGACATCTCCGCCGCCCCGATCCAAATCCCTAATCACACACACCAAAACCAAACCCCCAAATTTCACCACAAAAAAAAAACACCAAATCCAATCAAATCCACAAAAATCAAACACCTCAAACACCAAATCGTTACCTCGAAGAACAACACCACACAGATCAGACACCAACAACGACGTCGTTTCACTCTCTCTCTCTCTAGAAACCACGTTTTTCTCTGTCTAAACTTTCTCTCTCTAACAAGAGCACAAATTTATAGCCATCTTGAAAAATTCAGATTTGGTAAAAAAAAAGGAAAAAATATCAAATAATCGAGCGATGAAAACGAAGAGATAAGGGGGTTTGATAGCGTGCGAGAAACGACACGATATGGGGAGTGGACCCAAAACGAGATGATAAATGAGTGTGCTTATATATCGTGGGTGTGATAAGTGGGTTTGGTTATATGAGTGATGGGGACTTTGGTGGAAATGTTAGGGTTTGAGTTTGATTAGGTTGGGATGATTTATTGGCGTGTTAGATTAAGGCTGTGTATTTCGACACGTTATGGGATTTTGTTATTGTTTGGTTTGGTGTTTTGGTTTTTGAGGACTTCTAGGAATTAGCGCGTGAGCTTCACGGCGGACGGGAGCGTGAGGGATGATCCAACCTACAAAAACTTGGACTTTATTATTCTTATCCTTTTTTCGTTGTTTTTTTCCTTAGAAGGGGACTTAAATTTATTAAATATATATAATAATTTATTTAGATATGTGATTTTATATAAGATTTAATTTGATTAATATATTATATTTTTTTATGATGATGGGAGTTAATGTGAAAGAAGTTAATGGTGTGGTGGAGATAAAATGTTTAATTTAATATAAAATTAATTTCAAATATGAAAATAAAATAAGTGTTGCATATATTTTAAAAAGATAAAAAATATTATATTTAATATGAAATAAAAAAAGTACAATTTCCTTCCTCTCAAAACTTTTGCATTGTTTATCACCCAATTATAAAAATCGGATCGATCCGTCTAATTCAACCGATTGAATCACGACTTAGTGGTATGGTCGGATCGGCCCAATAAAAGAAAGCCAAACAAGCATTTGATCCATTCAAATTCGGGTTGAACCGATCAAACTTCATAAAAATTAGATAAAAAATCGATAAAACTCGATCAGTAGAACCAATCCAAAAAAATTAAAAATAAAAATTCTTTTAATTAATAAAACTAACACATATATTATGTTATTTTTTAAAAAAACATATATATAGTATATAAATAAGCTATTTAATAAATATAAATCAACTAAAATGTATAAATCTTTAAAATTTTAAAAATATTATACAACAGTTCAACCGATCGAATCAGTGACTCATTGATCCGAAGGCCTTGTCGGGTCTATATCCGGTCGTGGTTTGATAACTATGGTCCCACATTGTTTGTAATACTTTTTTATTTTAAAAGGTTTTATGTGGTTAAATTTTTTTTAAAAAAAGACTATGTGGTTGAGAATTAGAGCTGAAAAAGAGATGAGCTAAATCTAAATTTATGTGGATAAAATGAATGTTCAAAATATACCGAACATAGGAAGTATTCTTTAATTCTAGTAACTAGTGTGTCACCCGCGCGATGCGCGGGAAATTTCTTAATTTTATATGATTGACTAATTATTCATAAATTGATCGTTCATAGGACTATTTATCTTAATATCGTTAATATTTTTTTGGTTACGTATATATCATCATAGATTGTTTAGTAATTATTTTCATTTTTTCGAGAATATTTAATAGATTCTTGAAATATATATAATACATGACACCTTTTCATTTAATCTTATTATAAAAAAATTTCACATAAGAACCAAGATATCTTCCATTAATTAATTTGATAAAGCGAAATGAATAGATGAAAGATATATAAAAAAGTGAATTATTTTTTCCTTCTTTCTATAATGAAGTTTTAAATATTATAATGTGAAAAATTATCATTTTTTCATCTAGTGGTAATCATACCACAAAGAAAAATAGTGAGTAATTAATGGATAATTAATGACTATTTAGTGGGTAATTAATTTAATTTAGGTGGATTAGAAATTGAAATAAAAAAAAATAAGTGCCAAAATTAGGTTTTAGGCCATTTTTGTATAACAAAGATTGTTTTGTATTAAGACTATATTACCTCGTATTTGCGTATTATAGTTGCATTTCATACATATTTTGCATTTTTTCTCATTATATCGTCAAATAAGTTTTTTAACCCTGTAAAATAAATTATAACGTATGATTATTTACTATTCACATTAATTATCGTGAATCTAATTTTTACAGAATTTTTCGAGTCCTTACTTTATTTTTGTCATCATTTTTGACAAATAAATTTTATAACCTCATTGTATAAATTACGACGTTCAGTAATATACTGTTGTTATTATTATTTGAGAAAATAAATTATCTCATCTTTTTTGTATCCTTACAATAACAAAGTGTTGAGTAAACTATTGAGTACAATAATGTGTGAGATTTGGATCGGAAACCTGTCATGTTATAGTGTCATTGTTTGAATTTGTTTGATATAGAGGTCTTGACTATCATATCATAAAGGATTTGACAATTGTAAATGATGTTGATAATGTCTGAAATATCGATGGATACATAGTTTCAAGCGTTAGTTACATGATGTTAAGAGTGTTTGTGTGACTAGGATGAACCACTGGTATGCTTAATGAATCACTACAAAAATAGTGTTTATTGTTTTTTGCTTTTCAATCTGTGAACCTTATTCTTGGATTATGACGATGACGACAGACATCGACGGTCATTGATGGCGTCAGTTAGATTTTTAGGGTTTTAGAATGATTATTGTAGGTTGTAATATATTATAATAAATCATTTTCTTATTTTGGTTGACATTACATCAGACCATAATTTGAATTTTTAAACTAATTGATAATAAAATTTTTGCACTATAATCTCTTGGTAATTAATGAAATAAAATACAACTAATCCATAATTCTCTCATTATTAAATATATTGAAAGTGAAATTCTTGTTAAATCTCTTAATGATAATTGAATTGATTGATATATATATATATGATATATCATGACATCCCATGAGATGAAATACCATGAGATAATAATCTGAATTAAAAATATATATTGA
>LIEC01011537.1:0-44705 GCA_001925005.1 Drosera capensis | reverse complement strand
GCAATGGTGGTGGCGGTGACGGTGACGGGGGTGGCGGTGACGGTGGTGGCGGTGGTGACGGTGATGGTGGGGGCGGTGACGGTGGTGGTGATGGTGGGGGCGGCGGCGGCGGACACTGTTCAGGAGGAGGAGGAAGAGGAGGAGGGCAAAAATATTGTTGACATGAGCATGATGGGAAAAGAGCGATGATGAAGAAAATGAGTAGCTTTGGTTTGATCATGCTCATGGTGGGAAAATGGGAATGCATTTGATCAATGAGTGATAATTAATTGGTCCTCTTAAATCAAAATTTTGGAGCCTTTTTCAGAGTGGGTAATTATCGTTTTGTGTTGGGTACTAATGTACTGTTGGAGCAGTGGTTGGACCAAAAAGATGATTGGGAGTTTTGGGTGGGAAGGAGTGCTATTCGCTGTGAGTGATGTGAGATGATACGAAGCAGAGATCCACGGGAGAAATGCCAAAGGAGGTCCCATGGGTTGGAGGATAGTGCCCAAGTTGATGATCAACCTTCGTGCCTTAGTGCTCAAGTACAGGATAGTGCCCGTGCCCAAGTTGATGATAAAAAGCACGGGGAATAACTGAAGGGGTGTGTTCTCATAATTGTTGCCGGTGATATCATACACGCAAACGTCATTTTAGGTGTGGGAAATGGAGGTTCTATGCTGGTGGGATCAAATTGCTCGATGATAAGGCCCTGTTCGTGGGTTATTAAGGGATTATAAGGGAAAATATCTTAAGAAAGTGTGTTTGTGAAAAGAGGGAGGAGAGGTGTTAGAAGTAAAGTTTGGATAATTATATTTTTTTTCACTTGATCTTTTAAATTTGAATTACAAGAAAAGTGAAATAAAGTGGAAAAAAAGACCGAATGATCAACGTCTCAAAACTCATAAAATTATCTATATTATTAAAATAAGAATAAAAAAGTAATTTTATCAATTTATTTTTTATTTTTAAACTCACAAATAAAAAAATAATCCTAACATTATTTTTTCAACTCACAAATAAACATAAAGTCACATGCTCTACTTTTTTTTTTTTCTCTTCCTTTATTCACTAGATTTCACCTCATCTCCCTTCTTATTAAAACTCATAAATAAAACCTAAAGAAATATATCAAAGATAGTTATCTTAATTTCTTATCAGCCTAAAATATCATTATAGCAGAGTTGAAGCATCAATTATATGCGAATGATAAGATGAACAATTGGAATCACTAGTCACTAGTGAAAGAAGAGAAGAGAAGAGAAAAGAAAAGAAAAATGGATTTTTTTAAATAAAAAATCAATTCAAATAAAAAATAATTCCAAGAAAATACACATAACTCTTTGAGAATTCATGTCAGCTATCCAAAACTGATAAAATTGTCGATTTAAGTAATACAGTTAACTTTTCATTAAAATTAACGATTTTTTTTAAAAAAGATAAAAAAATATTAATTTAGTTAAATATAATTATAAAACTACTCTCAATATTTTATCCCTACATTCAAAATTTTTGTTTTAGTTGGGATTACTTTATTATAATTATCCGTTATATGTTGATATAAAAATTTATTAATCTTATTAATTAAAATATAAATTTGAATGATCGAGATGAAAATTGAAATTTGAATATACCTTAATGATAATTTTAAATTAAATTAATTTTTTTGTATTTTTTTAAAATGATTCTGTTAGCTTTAACCAACATTAATGATAGGAACTATGCAGTTAATTATATAAGTTTCGGATAGTTAAAATGAAATTTCAAAATATTGAATGTATTTTTTAAAATTATATTTGATTTTAATTGATTTTTTGAAAAAACCAAAAGTTAAAAAAAAACAAAAAACAAAAAACTCAGGTTTGCACGTTACTGACAAACTTCCGCAGAGGGTTATGCCTGTCAAGCCCTTGAATCAAGTCGATTAGGGCAAATGATTCTTCATATGCAAGTAAGTGAAGCCGACAAGCAGAAACCCTAACCCTAACCCCATACAAAGTGAACATGAAGAATTCAAACAAGGATTCTGAATCGATTCGGCGAAGGTTTGCTATGCGCACTTCGGCGCAAAAGAATTCAAGATAGAATTGTAATGGGGAGCATTTCCCTTCGCTGCAGATTAATCGGATTGCTGGAGGTGAATCATTGACTCGGTTGTTTTTTTTAGCTTTTGCAATTATTGATGCTTTTGATAGGCATCAACTTCGCGATGTGATGTGCTCCGATCCGATTTTTGAAAAGCTTTTTAGGTTGTATTTTCCTGATGCTTGTGTGCACTCTTCACTGAGTGAGTGATGATGACTGTCGCAATAGGTTTCGGACTCTCGGTGATGATATCGACTCCGGTATTGGGCGGCGGAGGAACCATGAACTATCCCTTTCTCAACCTGAGGCTTATGGTGGAATGTTCAGTAATAGCATTCATACCTTGTGATGGATTTAAATTTTGGTTAACTACCTATAGATGATTCCATGATGATTCAAGTCGAGGAGCGTCTTTATATAATTATCATTGGTGTGGATTCTTATGTAAGAAAGAGCTTAATGTAGGGATGCTAACAATCCAGGATGCACTAAACAATCTCAGCAATTTCGTGACAGGTTTTTCTTCTGCTTTCATTGTGGCCGTGCCTTTGATAGACCATGTCATATGTATAATGATTCTGATAGTTTATCACACTTGGTTGTTCACCCACTCAGCAACAAAGAATGAAGAGTTTGCCTTCTAGTATCTGTTAGGCTGCATTCATCAAAGAAAGATCTCATGTTAGATTGATCGATAGCAAAAAGAAGCACATGGACGTCATATTTGCATGCGATGATCTTTACTCACATCGTATGATACCAGAGTTCTATTGTAGATGGGGTTTGTGAGCACAGAGCATGTCGATCCACATTCACTGTCTTTGAGTGAAATGATGGACTTGTCGAGCTTGATTGAAGATGGGTATTGGTAATTTTGTACCGCAGAACTGACATTTGAAGTTGACCTTTGCATTCTGACAGCCTTTGGGAGATTTCTTCCTTCAACTGATGGCCTTCTTCGGCTCGGCTGCCTTTCAAAGGATTCAGGTCGTTGCTTTGGTGCACTTTGTGATCTGACTTTTGCTTTTGATGACTCCGTGTTGGCCATGTAACTAGGATAAAGTGGATAGTCGGACAAGGATTCTGCATATTCTGTGTGAGGAAACGCCAGTGGGGTTCTGGATGGATGGAACTTTGAGAGTACGGAGTGGTATTGTGGGCTGCTTCGCACAGTGCTGAAAAAATAGTCGTCCAAGTGCCCACTGCAAGTTCTTGGGCTCATGTCAGTCATGGCAGATGGAGCTGGTGAGAACTGCTCAGTCTCGTGCCTTTGTTGTGCACGTTGATGGGTTAAGAACATGTGTTCCATCATCTCGTTGTGCAGATGATTTGAGTTGCTGTTTCTGCTTTTTGAACTTCCTTTTGATTCTCCGAGATCCATTTCCACGATCTTGATATCCTCCCAAGGCTCATCCATTTCCTGCAAGGGATATCTTTGTTGCGTTCATTCTTTTGCAACTCTCCATGAAAAATGTCTCAATGATATCAGGTATGTGTGCTACAGAAATGTATTCTTGTACCTTTGAAATTTACTTGAATCTTATGGGAATACTTTTTACAGGGTTGAGCATTGAACGAGAAATATAAATCTTTCATCAAATCTAAGGTACTCCTCAACTCCATCATCGCCTTATGGAAATTGACCTCTTGTGATGACCAGATTAGCAAGACACTTTAACTAAAATAATCCGTATCTTTAAAACACCTAGTCAATCTCTTATGATCTTTCTCCTATAGTAGTATTTTGCAAGATTTTGACAATTTCCCTGCATACAGTTTGATGTTACCATGAAAGTGTCCCTGTAATTTCCTAGGTGATTTTTTTGTGTCATCACAGACTTGATGTTTTCTCAGGACAAACTGGACTCAGGGTGACTTACATTATACGAGGTTATGTACTTATCTGCTGTGCTCTTCCTGAGAGTTGACTGCCTAGGTTTCCCTGCCATTATCCTTTGTGCCCGGGCTCTGGCTTGAGCTATCGCCAATGCCTGCATGCATCTAAGAGTCGCTGTCGCTTGCTTTCTCACCAGGTAGCCACGTACCAGTGCCTGCAGCTTTACTAGTCCCCTTAATGCCCTCAGAGCTTTCCTTGCCTGTATCAAGTAGTCCCCCGTAGAGGGTTAAGGATCAAAACATTTGGGTTTGATAGCTGAACCCAATGAAAGAGTGGTATCATTTTGGCGGTTTTTTTTTTTTTGAAGGATCCACTATACTAAATATTAGTAAGACATTAAGCTAATGGTAAAAGACATCAGTATATACTTGTACCTTAACTTGCCTCTTGATGTGTATTAGAGCGTTGGGTTCAAAGGGTCGATATACGTATTGGCTGCTTAGTGGCAATTCTTAGATGCATGGACATGGAGTAGCAAGGTATACTTATGATCCCTAGTAGGATCCATTTTGATAGGATAATGAGGAATTAATTGTAGTGAAAATTCAAGTTTGTATGAGGAGTCCAAAAAATTATTTGGGTCTAGACAGCCTGCAATGGGTGGGGTGTAGTGTCTAAGTTATATCTGTTAAATTCTTACCAGATACGAACGAAACACGCTTTGGATCTTGGTTGCAGCGGCATTTTCAATGGGATTGTCTTTGCCATCAACGTTGACTCCATCAAGCTGCATATCTCCTGCAGCCTGTTCTGCTGCCACGGCCACACTGGATGTATCTAATCCCTGCTGCTTCGGGTCTGCCTCTGGTTCAACCACTTCTACAACCTCTCGTGCTGTAATACCCGCATCAGTGGTATTAAGTTCCTTTGGAGCTTCTTTTGCTGCAGCAGATGATCGTCGAAAGCTCCATCTACTCTTTTCTTTCGGTGCTGAGGACGAGATCACTACCGGAGTGGTGGGATGATCACCAACTACTGAATCTGCTTGATTGTTAGTAGTATTCTTCTCCTTCTTTCCAATCAACAAGTTTCTGATCCATTTCCCTGCCTTTCCCATGTCTGCAAAGAAACCCAGATCGAACATTGTCACCGCAGCGGGTATGTGCTGGTTTTTTTTTTCCTATGTACCTACACTGAACTCACCTTTGCTCTGTGGCTATAACTAGTTGATCATACGCATTTCTGTTAACCGAGAGTACTGTTTGGTTTTTGCCATCTCATTGGCAACTGATTCACACTGTTTCATTTAGGCTGTGTCTGTCTACATCTATTCAGATCAGAGACTAGACTGATCTGTTCCTGGTTGTTTCTTTGTTTAATAGGTGAAGGCTGCTGTCCACAGAGGGAAAAAAGAAGCTACTGAATCAAATGCTTGATAGGTAAAGGCCCTATGTTCCATCTTGAATTGCATTTCCACTTCTGCCCATGGACATATTTGGTTATTGGAAATGATATAAATGAGTACACATGGGTGTGATGGTCGCCTTCGTGTGAATAATAGGAGTAGTTATTGACAAAAGAAGAAGCCATGTGAGGGTGGGTCAGTAGTCAGTACTGTATTGTAACCTTGCCTTGTAAAGGACTCACTGGTCAACTTGAGGGCATCTCAGTTTTATGATAAGAAGATCCATAATTAACGTGTTTTTTGGTATCATGAAGCTAAACAATCTAATGGAGCATATGAATACCCTATAGCATACTGTATTTAGGAATCCAATGTTTTGATTGGATGTCAACCATATCGAATAGGTCGTTGGTCCTGGGATCTTGATGTGGAGATTGGGATTTTGATAGGGTGTGTTAAAGAGCTTATGGGGATATTTGGGTCCCATAATGAAGAGGATGCCTTTGTTTTGCAAGGATAGTCACGTGCTGATCCTTTTGTTTAGATCACTGGATTGACAAGTATTTGCTACACTTTAAAAGGTACATCTTCAATTATAGAAGAGTGGATCCCAATAATCTATTGGAAGTCTTACTCGCTATTTCGACGAGGCATATGAGACCATCTCATCCTATAAGTTTTCTATTATTAGATCCCCTCAGTTTACTAGTTTGTTCTATCTTGCTTATGTATGGTTTATGAATGACTATTAGTCGACCTTCGTTGCTAATGGTACAGCTTTGTGTAATATAGGATTATGATTATTATGGCACCCATAATAACTGTTTCATGTGCTAGTTTGGTGGTTCCTGTTTGATGTCCGTGAGCTTTCGTTGTCAAGTTAGCATTATTGCGCCAAAGCATGCATCAAAACCTCGAGGCTCATGAAGTGCATATGGGGTTTAGAGCATCCAAAGGTTCATATATCAGTTTTAACTCTTCTCATGTGTTGATTTTGTCAGCTCAAGAAGAGAACACCGTCCAAGAAGATAAGTTTGATTGATGACTCATCCCCTGAAGGTAATAGCAGTGTCATATTATTTTTGAAACTAATGTTCTATTTTTGCAAGGTAAAAGATTATTGGGAGGGAAACACCTTGGGCAATTGGCACTGATAATAGCCTAGCATTTAAATTTTCGTAGGCCCCGTGTGTCCTCAGGTTCCACATGTAGTTCTTGAAAAATCCTCACGCGGATTCCACTTAAGAGCCAGATTAGCTTGTTTCGGTTTGATAGACGAAATTCGGATGCCTGGTAAAGGTTTAGCTTGTGATTTGATGCAAACAGTGTTTTGATCTTTTGAGTTGGTGGAGCGGAGGGTAGCACGTCGCTGGTTTGCCAGTGGTTTCCCAATGACCAAAAATAGATTGGTAGATGTTGATGTTACACTTAGGTTTTGACTCCAGAAAGTGTGTTCCTTATTTTTCTTCACTCTTTATCGACACTAGTCTTCGTGCATGTGCACGTACTTATGTTGATGTTTAGCATTAGTTATAAGAGGCATGCATTACTTATGTTGAACTATGGATTTTCCAAGTAAGTGTCGTAATTAGCGTCCTATTTATTGAAAAAATTTGATGTACCATCGGGCTTTCATGATATTCATGGTCAGACTCTTCAGTTTCAAGTTTCAACCCTGTGGATTGAGCAGGATAAGAGAATAGTAATTATGCAGCCAAAAGTGGGAGTTTCTGTTGATGGAAAATGCTTGCTCTTAGGAGATTTGCATGTTGTGGAAAGGCTCGCTTGAAAGAGCTAAAACTGCTCTTTTTTAGGCTAAGTCAATAATACGACTGAAAGATGTTTGGAAGCACCTGGGGACTTGTTCATTACGCTATCCTGATTCTTGGCTTTCATTACAAGGGCGTCCATCTTGTTCTTAATCGCCGTAGTTAAGAATATGATACGACAGAAAGTTCAGTTGGTGATACCAGCTACTTCATTTTTATTGCAGTAACGTGTACTGTAACGGTTGGCACAAAGAAGCTTCGATTTTTACTAGGAAAGGGAATCCTTGAAGCAGTAGGTTGAGTTCTTGGGATACCTCTTCAACCTGTTGTTAAAATCCATGTAGGTAAGGACAGACCTTATAGCGCAGGCAGCATTGCATTCAAAGTCATCTAGTAACGTCCATTTGCATGATTCCTAATCCTTAGCATTGATGATTGATGCCGTCACTGCCAAGTTCTTGGATATCTCGACTTTCATTATCAACTGTGAGTCTGCAACCTTGTAGTATTCAGCTATTACTGGAAGTTTGTTGTTCCTGGCAGGGATTCGACTGTGTGTTCCTAGTGTATCCAACTTACTTGAAGAGAGCTTTGTGAAGTGAAGATAATCGAGGTGTGCATGGTGATTATCAAGTCCGAAGTCATGTTGAAGGTACGCTTCATTCGATACTGCGCTGTTATTTACTTTCCTCAAATCACAAATTTCGATCTTTGGTGAGAATTGGTTAACTTGGCTCCATTCATTTGGCTGTTAATATAGGATGACTCAAAAGCATTGCCCGTTCTGCAATCTTTATAAGAGACACTCGCGCTTAAGTGGCATGTTTAGGCACAAATAAAATTTATTTACTAGGAAAACTCGTTTCTGAGCTCTGGTATTGCCCAGGACTCTTCTTGAGAATCGAGTTGCATTGCATCTGCCAATGTTCCTCCTGCAGTGGTTTTGGGCCGAAGCCCAATTCGTGTGTTGGGCTTCAATGACTCTGATCCCCTTGACGTCCTCTTGAATTCGTGTGCCGGCTGAATTATGCGGCTGTATTTGGCTCACAAGATGCCCACATGACCACATTCTTTGACGTCCCAATATTTGATTTCTTCAATCTCACCACCTCCACAAAAAATTCCTCCTATGAGAAGAAGGATTAATTATCTTATCTGATTAACTTAATCCTAAATATAGGGAGTTAATTAGTGGTTGGAGAGTGCGGTGTCACTGATATTCTTATTTATTCTATTATAAATATATAAATCTGAACAAACATAAAATACTACTTGTGGAAAATACTAAGAAAGACAAAGAAAATTATGATTAATAATCTCTTGATAAATTGATAGTAAAGGACTTGAGCACTCCATAATACTCGTAACTTTTTCAATGCCATAATCTAATATCGTACTGTAATCAAGACTTCAATCACCTTTTTTTTTTTTTGGGGAGGGGGGGGGGGGGGGGGGGGGGGTGTCTGTAGTTTTTCAGTGATGTTTTCTTCCCTTTTTGTTTTTTCAGAATTTGTGTTGTTTTGGAGTTTCATCATATCAACACGGAAACATTTTTAATGGTTAAAAAAAAAACACGAAAACATTTTATTATCTAGCTCTTAATTATGTAACAACGAAAGTTAATTAAATCCCCACGCATTTATGAATAGATTACTATACATTTAAGAGTTCCCTTGTCATGAAACAGAAATAAGTAGTATAAATAAGGAAGAATCAAACCTCTTCATCCAAAATCAAAAAAAAAAAAAAAAAGAAATAAAAAAAGAAACACGGAGATGAGAAGTTGAAACCATAGGTTACTGGTAGCAGTGTTCATCACAACCATTAGCCTATCCTTGGTATATCCGTGCTTTGCAGGCTGGTTTTAATATCTGTTTCTGGATGGGCCGTATCCGCTTCGTATAAGGTAATAGTTCACTGCAAAGCCGGCGACTCGGACTTGGGCCGTAAAGTTCTCTACCCTGGCCAAGGAAGGTTTCCAATTCGACATCTGGTTCCGTCATTTTAAGACCACCCTCTACTTTTTGTCACTTTTACACTGGATACAAGGATATGGTCTTCGACGTTTACGATCAAGAGGAATGGAGGTTTCGAAACCCCTATTGCTACCAAGATTGGCCGGCTGGTGTGCCGTCGCATACAACTGCAAGGTACTACGGGAAGAACGAAAAAGCTACGAATGGGATGTAAGACCCGATGGATTCTACTTCAGATGCGGAATCTGTAATAAGTATCGTACCCCTCTTTGTACGTGGTACAAACATTACGATTGGAAAAAAGACGTAAGATTCAGTTATAGAGATATCGTCGAACCAACATTGGAAGATGCACAATCAGATTGGTGGTGGAAGCAACCAGGGCGCGCCCTTTGTAGAGCTACCGTCAAATACACAGAGCTTCTATCAAGATCAAAATGTATACTCCATATAGGTAATGAATATGACACGAAAGCAGAAATATACTATAATGTTTGTTGTCTTCGCATGTTCTCCTTTAATTCTCCTTCTAAGAGAGTAGGATGAACATTCTGATATATATTCTCTTTCGTCATTCCCATTCATGTTTCCAGTTGATTCGAAAAATATAAGACTGTTAATCAAATACTCCAATATCCGATGACCCCGCCACATCTGACATTAATATGTTACTATATGACATGATACAATATTGCACCAGAGAGCTAGAGCTAGCAACATATTCTAAAACCATTTGGATTGAATGCATTGCGTGACAGGAATTTGTTACCTATCACTTCACCATTAGTGAAGTGATAATAAAATCCAAGAGAGCAAGCGGCAGAGGTCCCCTGATGGATGAATCGACTGAATGTGGACTGATACATTCAGTTTGAGCACATTTGAGACAGATCGCTAGTAACCTATCAAGAAAGACCACCAAGATTGAATATAACGAGAACTCATTGCCACGAAAAATAAAATCAGAGCACATAAACACAGAAGCAGCTTTGACATCGCCTTATCGGACTCTCTAAATTAGGAGCATATGTTACCATCAGACAAAGGTGCAACTTGCTCGGCCCATTTGTTATGTTAAGGTGTCCGATTAATTGCGGGCCGTAACGTTGAGTGATGCAGATTCATTATGGACAGCGCTGGTGCAGCCAGCGCATGAATTTCTCCTCAATCATAGGTACTGTAGAAAACTTGCATCAACACAACAGTAAACACTAAAGTACTACTGCTCGTTCTCTGTTTTTTGAGGGGTTGAACAGTGCAATCAAATCATTGGAATAGATACTGCAACTGCGCGCGACGCCGCACTAATATCTGCAAGAGTTAGTTCCAGGGCAGAAGAAGGTTAATTGCTGTATGTATTTTCACACCTCCCTTTTCAATTTAATTACCAACTATTTGATTCAATATAAGATTTATTAAAAAAATATTGTTTTTATAATAATGAAATATAAGTGAGATTTATAAATAAGAATAAAAAAAAGAGATGATGAGAAAATTTGATTATATTAATATATATTGATTATCAAATAAGAAAATAGTAAAAATATTGCATTTATAATGAGATTAATTAAAAAAATACTTTTTCCATTTTATATTATACATTAGAAATAATCTGTTATAATACATGTATCATTTTCTCTCTTTTTTTCTTTTTTCATTCTTTCATAAACCTCATTTAGCATTAAAAAATATTATTATTATTTTAAATTATATAAAAATTCAATATATATATATATATATCCGTATATGGATCATATCATTCATTGTATTTTAAAAGAGAAAGAAATTAAATTAAAAGGATGGAAATATTTACTGCCAGTGGACTATCTCTTATCCGATCACCAATGCAACAATTAGTACTTACATTCAAATGTAATGTTAGTGGTGATGATCCATTCAAGATGGTGGAAGAAGAGAAACGAATTAATGAGAGGAAAACGCGCAAAGGGAGACAATTGGACCTGATGGAAAACTACTGGATGCAGACAAACTGATAAAGAAAGGGGAGGGTGGGTCAACATCGTCCCAGTGTCCGTACGATGATGTGTAGGAAGTACTGTACTACTATTTCCCCGTTTCATTCGAATGGTAAGAAATGATAATGTGTTATTGTGAAGACGTGAGATAAAAAATAAATAAAAATTAATTGATGTGATATAAAAAAAATATTTTAATATTTTAATATAAAAATTATAATTTTAAAAAATATAATTTAAATGAAACTTCTATAAAAAAAAATATTGAGATTTAAATAAGAGTGATGATGAAGTATCAAAGAGGGAATGGCTAGGGCGGTAAAACTAGCCGCCGACGTGACGTGCAGCGGAAGGGAGGGCGGCTATGTCGGTTTGAACAGACCCGCCAGCCGTTGCCACCTGTTCTATGTACGACGGACAACTGACTTAATTATTCCGAAATTTAGGATTAAAGACTCTTATTCTATTTTCGTCTCCAATTAATTATGGAATAAAACATTTTTATGCCATCCAGAAAGTTGACCCAAGCTTGGTGGGAGTAGTCATCCCAGAAACCTCCAATTATTTACGCCTCCGGCGTCATAAACGTCGAAGAAGACCATGTCCCTGTATCCAGTGTAAAAGTGACAAAAGTAAAGTGTAGTCCTCCAAAAGTTGTGTCGAAATGTGAAATCTTGACCTAGGTAGAGAACTTTACGGCCCAAGTCCGACTCGCGCGGCTTTACAGTGAACTATTATCTTCCCACGTTTAAGACCATTGTGTATACGAAGCGGATATGGCCCATTCGTAAACAGATACTAAAACCAGCCTGCAAAGCACGGATATACCAAGGATGTGCTAATGGTTGTGATGAACACTGCTACCAGTAACATATGGTTAAACCTCTTGTTAAAATAATAAAACCAAATCAATGATAAAAATGAGATAAAAATATATAATAATAAATAAACTCATAATGTTTTTATATGATCCGAGATATATATATATATAATGACTATTATCCATGTTGGTCTAGTATTCTCATAGTACCTAGTATCAGGTGCTAACCATCAACTTGCGAAAAGCTCGGCTGGCTGGCTTTCGGACCTCAACATCAATGCTGACAAAGGCATCGAGCAAAATGATTCACAGCCAATGAGCAATATTGGTCGTCGCTAAAAAAAAACCGTCTAGTTATACAGAATGCCATAACTATGTATTCTAAGACATGATTGAAGTTTGGACAGTTTAAAATTTGTATAGACTCTTTCGAGATTTATTTATATCCATGAAAAAAATATCGAACTTGAGTCCATATGATGTAGTATTGTAATCATTTATCATCAATTGCCTTATCGTTCGTACAAAAATACGAGTATCAGTATGAAATTCTACTTAAAACAAGCACTGATTGTCATTTGGTTGGGTAACGTGATCGTGGTTTTCAAACCCGATGATTGATGGCCGCAGTGGGGAAAACCCATGCGCATGTTATCAAGTTTTGGGCCCCAAAAACTTCATTCCATCCAATTAAGGCATTCACATCAGGTTCAATAAAAAAAAACTCTCAAATTTTTATTTTCATCATTTTATAAATTTTTTAACACTTTTTATTTAAATATCTCATAAAATAATAAAATTTACTATATTATATTATTTAATAAAAAATAACATCAAATCATTCATAATGCATCCAATAATTTTTCTCCCAAATTGTTATATTAAATCATATTTTTAATATTATTCAATATAAATTCAATACATATACAAATTTTCGATCCAGATCGAAATATTATAATTTTCATGGGATGAAGAGAGTGCTATTTATTACTGCATCTCATTACATTCTATTTTATCTATAAAAATACAATATGTTACAATAATATTTTATATTTAAAGATATATTATTTCTTATTTTTTTTATCACTTTTATAGTTTCTAGTTTCTACACACCCCGGCATATTTTTTTTTTCAATATCATATCATTATTTTTATTATTATTATTATATTTTTTTCATTTCAATAGATTCATTAAAATAGAGTATTTAAGGTAGATGTTCTGAAAAGGGGAAAAAAAAAAAGAAGAATATTTATTTTTTGAAAACTGTTATAAATGGGCCATTGGGTGGCCCATTTTCATTAGTTTGGTGATGGGCCTGCAGGACGAAAACCTAGCTCATAGTCTGGGCCAACATTGAATTTTTAATCCCCACAACCACGAAAATGAAAGACAAACGTATTTTCCATATTAGCCTTCTCACGCCTCAGAGTTTCAGGTGAAATTGAGTTTCGAAACACAAATGACATATATATATATTGTCGAATATGTGACATATCACACAGATGTCTGATAATCAAGATCCAACTATGTAAATTTTAAATATTTGGATTATTGTATTTTTGTTATTGCTTTTGTTTTTATTTTTCCATCCAAATTTCTAAAATAATCGACTTAAGATCTAAAGCGTTAGATTTTATGTCACATTTACCTTTGTAAACACCGATGTACAAACACACATTATATCTCTTTGTTCACTTGTAAATTGCATAGCAACAGGTACCTGGAAGAATCCTATGCAAACAGAAAAAAGAAAAAAGACGGAAAGAGGAAGAGATTATTATACGAAATCCGAGAGCGGAGCGTGTGTAACATGTGACCAGATCGTTTGTTTGATTGGCCCCTGTACCACATTTGCTGGTAAATTTGAGATTTTTAATAGTGTTCTTAAATGTTCCCTTTGAAAGCATTACCAAATCATGGTTTGTTGACTAAGATGATTTGGAATGTTTTCAATCCAGTGAGATCTTATGAATGTTACTACTGATATTTTGAGAATGTTATCATTTACCATTATTACGATATCTAAAACTCTCATAAACATATTTATGATAATTTCACTGTATAAATTAAAAAAATAATGAATAATTTTAACATTTTTCATAAATTCATGACTACAGATAAGATCAACTGAAAATCAACAACATGAAAAATGTACACTTTATGAAACATCATCAATTTATTTTCGTTGCTTATTTATTGTCTGTGGGTTGATGATGATGATGGATGGTTATTCCAATTTCTTCTTAAGACGATAATAAGACGATAATGGAGCATTTGATTATCAAATCTAAACCAAGGTTAGACTACACCAACAATATGCTTTGTTTTTGTCTGATTTCATCAAATGTTCGTTTTCACATTTTACATTATACCTAGGAGTACTAACATTCATATTCCACACAGATCTCCATCAACTTCCCCCAAATAGTTACAAAACCTCAAAATCAGGAACATTGAACACCCACTTTCACTTTCTTCTATTCTTTCATCTCCTTTTCTTTCACCATCTCCCCTGAACCTCCACACACTCTCCCCACTCTCCCCGCTCTCCCCGCTCCTCCTATATATCTCTCTCCCTTCTTCACCTCAACACTTTCCCCTGAAATCAATCCCCAGTACCCCTAATCAAAGTAACCAAAAAAAAAAAAAAACCATTAATGGAGAAAGTAATCTCAGTGAGGGAACAATGGAGACCAGACACCACAGCCACAGCGTCCCTGTTCAAGCCACCTGAGACCCCACTCGAGTCCATGGAGTTCCTGTCACGGTCTTGGAGCCTGTCAGCGCTCCAGGTCTCCAAGGCCTTGGCCGCACCTCCCAAGCTCAATCACAGGCGAGGTGGCGGCGGCGGCGGAGGAGGAGGAGGAGGGATTGATGGGATGATTTTGGAGGAGGTGGAGGAAGAGGTGGTGGGTGTCGGTGTGGAGAGTAATGGGTTCTCGTTTTCTGCCTCCTCTGACACTTCTCAGCTCCTCATGGAACGCATCATGGCCCCCTCTTCTGTGAGACTCTCTTCTCTGTTCATGTTTTGCCATTGATGGAATTGATAGTCCTTTGTGGGGTTTTCCTCTTTAGCAAACCATTTATGAATTTGGGTCAGACTTATGTTTTCCTCACTATTATTTTGCTTAACGATAATCAGTTGTTTGTATAATCCTATATTGCTGTAGAAAAGGGTTGAAGGAAAATCATCTTGATGTTGGCGTTCGATTTTGTCATTGTTCAAACACTTGGATGATTGCTTCCCTATGTCATCATCTCCACTCACCACCAACTCGTTTTTTGTCTTGCCTAAAAGCAAGAAAAACTCTTCGCCAATGTGGATTGAGACAGCACACAGTAGAAGCCAGGGTGCTGTTTGTTCCATGGTGTTTCATGTTTTAGCTCCTCCACCATTTTGTCACAGTCCACATCAATGTTTGAAACAATACCCGCAGTGGAGACAAAATCAAAAGCTTTTCAAAAAGGAAGATGAAAATGGTGGTGGGATTGTACTGTCTTGTAATGATTTCTCTCGTGCTCTGAGGATATTGCTTGTTTAATTTAACGCCTGATTAGTGCTCCATTAACTTTAATCAAATCAACAATATCATATATCTAAAACAGTACTTAAACAAAGAGGGTATGCCTTTAATCGTACAACTTAACACAACTTACTTCTTATAGAATGAAGGAAGGATTGTTTGAATCAGTTTATCTGACTATGTTACTACAGCAGCAGCAAGAGGTGTCATCTCCCCGGACATCGGGTAGGCTATCACACAGCAGCGGCCCATTGAATGGCTCAATGACAGATAGCCCACCGCTCTCTCCCTCTGAACTGGACGATCTCAAGGTCAGTCACTCACTGAAAGCACTCTCATTTCACGCTACTGTTCTGCCTTTTCATCCCCCCTAGCTCTAGTCTTGAGACTTTCTTTCTTCTATACTCATTATGCAAAAGTGACTGTACATTTAATGTGGTATTATCACTTACCATTATTATTAGTTTGTGATTGAGTGAAAAGTACTCTTTGATTATCTGGGCTCGTGCAGATTTGGGTTTCTGTGTTTGGTTAGTACAGCATTTAAAACCATATGGGCAAGAGGGTGGTAGCTTGGTAACTCATATTCATAGTTTTATACAGAAAAATACAAGACAATGTCTGCATAAAACAATAAAAACAAATACTGATTTGATATGCTGTATCTGATGTGTGGTAATAGTACTATGTGGTTTTTATGAACTGTTGGGACTGCAAGCACCATGACTGAATCAATATTTAGAAAGCTTTGATCTTTGCAGATACTGCTCTGCTTGTGTCTCCTCTTCCCAATGTGTTCGTATCCCAACAAGGACACTTTGTTTTCTTTGGTTTGGTTTGCATTATTGTGTGATACTCCTCTGAAGAAAATTATCATTAATATGTAGGTGGCAAGCTAAATTTTTATGGGATTTGGTTGATTGGTTGTCGGAGTTTATGGCTGATGGAAACCAGCATCACTATCATGAGGATAGAATTTCACTGAAATAGAATTCTAGTGGTATTTTTGGTTAAATATAACTTAGGCTTTATATGGAATTAGATAAGTCTGTCCATTCATTGTGGTTGAGTAAGGGGAATCTGTTTTCCGTCCTTTTCCCAATAAAAGCACCATAACGTACGCAAGGTCCAATACGTATACCACCACCCTGTATCCGATACATGTTTTTTGAGGGGTCCGATATTTCGATAACTATGCAGTCTTGTTTTCACCTTCTCTTGCTAGATATATATATATAGGCCGGGAGAGGATAGGGAAGCAAATTACTTGAGGTCTAGTTGTTCTAGAGGGAGAGAAATAGAAGAAGCATCATTAAATTTTGGGATGATGTTTGAATTGGGTTTGGGCACCACAAGTGCCGTGTACCATGAACCTAGTTGAAGTTGATGTGGGAATTGCTGTGGTGTCCACCGATGGGGTTGCAATTATCATCTCCTATAATAACTAAACTAAGTATAATTGATTTGAGAGGACATGACCACCACTTGGTTTTTTTTTCCCTTCATGTCTTGACTAGTACTTGTTCAATCTCCAACTCATGATGTTTTCTAATGTTTCCTTAGCTAAGACGATGAATATGCTAACACGTACCATTCAGGCCCTCTTAACATGTGGGATTCCTGTTGCATCTTCGTCCATTAATTGATTTGTCTCTGATACCTCTTGGCACACACGTTTGGTCGTACGGATTAGTGATTGATTAGCATTATGATGCAGTATTGTCGGTTGAACCAGCAATCGAATGGGACCCAGTACAGAGGTACAGGTGCTGGCGGTGTGAATGGTGGTGCTGTGGGTGGGGGCGGGAAGACAGTGGGGCGGTGGTTGAAGGATAGGAAAGAGAAGAAGAAGGAAGAGACGAGAGCGCACAATGCCCAGGTCTATGCTGCTGTATCAGTTGCGGGAGTGGCGGCTGCTGTTGCTGCGATAGCTGCTGCCACTGCCGCTGCCTCTAGCTCTGGTAAGGATCAAGAAACAGCTAGGACAGACATGGCTGTGGCATCTGCTGCCACACTGGTTGCTGCTCAATGTGTTGAAGCCGCTGAGGCTATGGGTGCAGAGCGTGATCATGTAGCATCTGTTGTTGGCTCGGCTGTTAACGTCCGATCAGCTGGTGATATTATGACTTTAACCGCTGCTGCTGCTACAGGTATTATAGAAACAGCTTAAACATTACAATTTTTAATGCTTTTGTGGAGATTGCTGCAATCATATGTTATTTAAGTATTGACTAGTTTTCTAGGATTTTGTATACAGAAATTCATTTATCGGATCATTGTGTATTATCATTGGTAATTGTACTCGAGGATATTGATATTCACATTGTTGTTTGGACACCTTAAAGACGAATTTTATCTGATGTATGTCATTGCAGCGTTACGGGGAGCAGCGACACTGAAAGCAAGAGCGTTGAAGGAAGTTCTGAATGTAGCTGCAGTAATCCCTCTGGAGAAAGGCGGTGGAGGAGGTGGTGGAGGCGGCTGTGGAGGCAGCAATGGTTCTAGTGGCAGCGGTAGTGGTGAACTTGTTCCCGATGAGAATTTCCTTGGCATCTGTAGCAGGGAAATGCTTGCTAGAGGTTGTGAGCTGCTAAAACGTACTCGCAAAGGTATGAGCTAACTCAATTTTATCTGATCCACTCGTGATTTCCCTTTTTGATGAAGTAACCTTTTTCTCATTTGATCATTGACGCAGGTGATCTTCACTGGAAAATTGTCTCAGTCTATATCAACAAGATGAATCAGGTGAGAAGATTCATCATACTTGAATCAGTTATCATACTCATGAACACATCCAGCTAAGTCCAGAACCCTGTTTTGTAGCTTATCCTTTAAACTCAAGCGACACAGCCGGTTTAGCTGTCATAGATTTATCATTAGCAATCATTAATCTGCCTCTTCTATGGAGCGGATTTGCCTTTCACTTGAAAACAGATGAGGCATAAGGGTGGATCGAATCGGTAGCGATCAAGGAATCTTTGAGTACAACTTTCACTACACAAAAGCTAGAAAAACACAAAGGGAAAAAGGCAAAAAGACATGGTGGAACAAAGATGAATGTGCTATCATTGTGATCGAGTGCTTTGTTCTCCTGCTTTGTAGGTGATACTGAAGATGAAGAGCAGACATGTTGCTGGGACCATCACAAAGAAGAAAAAGAGTGAGTTTCTTCATTTCGCTTATTTCTCCTTTTTTTTTTTTTCCCTTTATCTTTATCGTAATGAAATCACATCAAAGAGATGTGCTCCTTCGTCCAACTCTACTCTCGCTTTTCGTGGGGATTAGAGAAAGCATAGGGCCCCAGCCAGAAATGGTGTACTCTCTCGACGAAAAATTGGTCCCGAATCTCATCTAGCTGACCATCAGATAATTGGATGATATTACCATCATATGATGTTATTGTTAGATCAACTGTAAATACTTGAGACTTCTTTGAATCTGATGCAGATGTGGTGATAGAGGTGTGTAAGAATATGCCGGCATGGCCAGGCCGACACCTCCTGGAGGGTGGCGAGCACAGGCGCTACTTCGGCCTCAAGACGCTGCAGCGTGGAGTCGTGGAATTCGAATGCAGGAACACTAGGGAGTATGAGATGTGGACGGAGGGCGTGTCGAAACTGCTTGCGGTCGCAGCTGAAAGGAATACCAAACACAGAATATGATCTCTGTTAAGGCAAATGCATGATGTTGTCTGGAGTACTACTGGAAGGGGCAGAGGTATAGTGGGGATAGATTGTAGGACAATGTTGGTGGTTGAGGTGGTGGTGGTGGTGGTGGTTGTGGTGATGATGATGGTACTGACCATATGTTCTAGTTTTGTTCTTTTGGTAAGTTGGTATTTGGTAATTTTTGGGTTGGCTTGTTATCCTTGGAGTTTTCGGTCTTTTGGTTTTGGGTATTGGCATTGTAATTATAGTAGCAGCAAGTTAGTAGGTAATGAAACGGATGTTTAATATCTTTAATTAAAGTGAATATGCTCTGAGTTTATATATAGCTGCTCGCAGTAAATAAAACTAGTATCTGGAGATGGACGTTGTGATTCCAAAATAAGGCAGGAACAAACATGAGCCAGAATCATGCTGAATGTCAACAATGTGTAAGTGTACCCAACTTCAAGACGCCTGCTAACAAGAAGATCTGTGTCCAGTTTCAAAGACAAGTACTGCGAACAAGGACGCACACATCGAAGCAGGATTTGAACTCCGAGACGTTATTCCGCCAACATTGCAAGGATCAAATTTAGAGCCTTTGATTTGCTACTTGTTACTCGATGTAATTGTTGGGGAGGGGTAAAGTAAAGTGAACGGAAAAGCAAAAGGGGATGAACCATGTGATCGAAAAGATTTGTCGAGGAAACAAAAGGGTAGGAGGATCTTGGACTAGCAGGGGTGGGGGCAGTAAAAAAAAAAAAAAAAAAAAAAAACAAAGAGAGAGAAAAGCAATAAAACACCATAAAGAATACACAGACAAAACCAAATGCTTGCCCCTCAAGCATATATTTTTTGATTTCATATGTGCAGTGTAGTGGGATTGGAGTTGGAGCTTTTACCCCATTTAAGGATTCGAAGTCATCACAGGCTGAAACATGGAGCACATCTTGTCGAACCAATGTATAGATAGTGGTGAACACATATATTGTGGAATAGGCCGTGTTAGATGTTCAGCTGTGCAATTATTGGTACTATGTCACGCTGGAGAGGGTTCGGACCCTCGATGCTCATTGTGGCGACACAATTATCTCATAAGAACAAGATGTTGTGACTACTCTGTCGAGATAGAAAATTATAGATTGGTAAAGGAGCTCCAAATCTGGAGGTCTGGATTATGGACTCTTAGCAAGAGACTGATCGAAGGAGGGAAATTCTGGTAATGCAACAGGACTAAAGGAGCTCCAATTTTTTCGTTTGTTCAGAGGGATTTAGCAATTACACTTCCCTTCGAGACACGTAGGATGTTTACTTTCATCAGAAGGAAACCTAAGTTTACTCAAGAGTGGAAAGATGGATCAGGCTGAATTGATATTTAGAAGGTGAGATGCCACAAAATTCAGAGGGATCGTTGTACATAAAGTACAATGGGATTCCAACTCGACTCCTTCAGCAACTTGAGAGAAATTGATGTGAATGAAAACAAGAATATCCTTTACCTATAGGTCAAGTTTTTAACAACAGATAAATATCAAGAAATATTTCACGATTACAAAATAAAATAAAATTTGAGGAACAAAGTTTAAATTCTACAAGAATAAACTATTTCCGACGGGAGTTTGACAAATGATTCCAGAGTCTTACCTGGTGATAGAGGATATGTTTCCTTTAGCTAAGATTAGGGGACATGACTATAGTAAAGAATCCAGCCTGTCTAGAATTAGTGAGATAGAAATAATTAATCATGAGATTATGTTGTTAAGCTGACTCTACGTGTTTGAAAAAATGTGTATTTGATGAATGTTTTGTGGTGGTTACTAGTAACTACAGCCTTGATACTTCGATCTCCTCCTGTCCTAGCGTTTACAGCATCTATATGCAAAACACGGTTGTCGTCGTTTGGACCGCCTTGTTATATTTTCGACGAGGGTATTCTGAACTAAGTCTATTGCGCTACAAAATAGTAATATATGTATAGCTCTAACATGATTATCATGAGACTAATTGTTGCACCTGAATGGTTTGCTCGGTACATATATGAAGCTTACATTTTTGGTATGAAGCAAATGATTCGGGTTTCCTGCATTATTCGGATTCTCAGAGAGGGAAGCTGGATCTATTTGGATCAAGTATATGAGCAAGATACGACATCACAACGGACTTGTGTAATAACGCGACATATATTAGAAAATCAATTTGGATACACAGAAAAGAAATGTGGCTGCACCATATATTAGAAAATTACACAGAAAACTTCTGCTTATAGGTCTCATGTTGTGATTCAAGCAAAGTTCATCCTACTTTATAACAATAATCACAATGGTATTCTGTTGAATTATTAGCTTCATAATTTCTTTCTTTAGCGAATACATGACGGTGTAGCATGTTTGTCTAAGAACGAGCTAGTCACATCCACTTCTGTCACACTGATATGCTAAATTTCATTTCAGTTAATTTTATTACGTAGACTTATCTAAAATATTGCTGCGAGGCTTCAAACTTAGAAATCTTTCTTTTCCTCTTTACTGTCTTCTATAAAAGTGATGGACCCTTATTTTTTTTTGGTCAGTTGGATAGACCGAAGCTGAACTCACCACCCTACACTTTGGGTTTAAGATTGGTGATGGATTGAGGTAAAGTGAAGAGTTATGGGATTGACTAGATTTGGCTAAATTGTTGAGAGTGTCCTGCTGCCCGACAAAGCTTTGTCCTACTTTGAACCAAGCAAGGTCTAACTTCATTCCCCTTTATTTTTGTTTTATTGATCGATCATGTGTGTTAGATCTTACGAAATGTTATTCATCACTTGTTTGATTCTGTTAAAGTTGACATGAAATGTGCATATGTTAAAAGGAGTGATTATACTTTGACATGATCCTGTTTTAGGACTAGAATTCTTGTAACAGTTGTTAAGAGGATCGATGACAATGTTCAATGCTCCTTAGCAAATTCTTATGAAGCCTTTTTTCATTCCATAAAAAACAATAGATTTTCTATCCCTATTCCCATCCATATATGATTTTCTATACCTTTTATTTTTTCCTTTATTTGAGGAACCAAAGTTTCATTCCATATATAATTTATTCCACTGAAATAATATAAAATTAATATTTTTGTTAGCAAAAAGTGTAAATATTAGAAAATTAAACTATTTTAGGTAAAATAAAATAAATAATATTATTTTAAATTTTGAAAAATAATTATTCCATAATATCGTAATATAATATTTTAATATATTATAACAAATCAATAAATGAAAAATATGTAAAATATATATAAGAAATTGGTATAATAAATCTGTCGTGTGACCGAGAAAAAAATCAATTCAATGAAAAAAATGGCACTGGATCATTATAGTATGAGGATAGAAATAAGAAAACTATTGCTAATGGTCTTATAACCAACCGTCCAACTCATAAAACCCTAGCGCAGTTTCACTTGATTCCCGATTCCTCCTCCCACAAAGGAATTGCTAGATTATCGCATATTGGAGGAAGATTCTCATCGACGACGTTCTCCTCATTGTTGCTCGGAGAAGCTTGTGCAGTTAGACAATTATGGGGACTCACGAAAACTGTGACCTGGTCTCATTGTGGTAATCATTTTCGACTTACTCGTTTTCAGCCTTTTTTTCTCTAGAAGCACAGGCAAGGGAACTCCACGCTCCATATACAAACACAAAACACTGAACCAAACAGAACCTAAACTCAAGTACACTTTACTTCCTACACTGCTTAACAAGACCCATTCTTCCCCCTATACAACACCGTTTACTACATACTTTAGGATTATCACGATCACTGGGTGCGCTCATTGAGCCTAGCGGCTGCCGCAACAGAAGCTGCCACTCCTCTCGGGTTCATCATCAGATCAGGATTGTTCTTTAGCTCGGCCGCCGCCACCCCTTCTGCATCCTGCCTAGTCGCCTCCTTGTCCGCCGGAAGCCTCACAGTTGCGTTCTGCATACAAGTCACCGCCACGACCAAATATATCATCATCATCATCATACATTCAGAACCGGATAGGTTTCAAATGTTTATTCATCGCAACAGTAGTTATACCGTCAGGATGTCGACGACCTTGATTTTGTCCTCATCGTGCTCTATCTGTACATTTAGGGCTGCAGCTGACTGTGCCACCGAGCCAACACCGCCAGAGACTACCGCACCGGTTGCCCTCACCTCTGCGGCCTGTATTGCTGCTGCGTCACTCGGGTCCACCGGCTTGTCACCTGCTAACCTGGCAGTCGCTTCTAGAGCATCTCCAATGGTTAAAGCATATGCTCCCTCGTAGTCATCATCTCCGCCACCTTGGTTTCCACCCTGGTCGCGGCCTCCAAAGCCCGCTTGTACTTTAGGAGGTACTGGCTGCACATATTGCCCCACAACCTGAAAACAGACCAAAACATAGTGAATCATAGCAGGTCTACAATATTTTTTTAAAATATCTGGACTATACTTGATACTCCCCCATCACATTCACTTTTTTTTTTTGATGTTTATTCAAATTGAGACCTTTTTATATTTAATAATTTTTTTTTCATATAAAAATATTATCAAAATATTTTTATTTTATATTATATCAAATCAATCATTCTAATTTTTCTTCCTGCTTTTCGTCACATTTACCAGGATAAAATTATCACTCAAATTAATTTATAACACATATAAATTATCGTGTCGGATTAAAAATTTGATTAATTGATAAGTACATAACCCTCTATTTTAATATTCCACATGGTTTTCTTATCATAGTCTTGTTGCAATTTATTTTCATGCATCATACCTGTCCACCAACGGACTCCGTTAAAAGTTTGACTAATTGATAACTTAGTTAGAGTCATTGATAAGTACATAGCCCTCTATTTTAATATTCCACATGGTTTTCTTATCCTAGTCTTGTTGCAATTTATTTTCATGCATCATACCTGTCCACCAACGGACTCCGTGAAAATCCTTGCCCCGGGAACATCAACCTGGGTGACCGTGACACCCTGGTCCGCAGCCGGATCAGACGCATCCATGTGTCCGACCACTCCAACCCTCTCGTTGAACACCGCCGCCGCCTGCATAGTGGCCGCGACCCCTCCCCTCTGGGTCTGTCCAAACAGGGCCGTCTCCGACGACTGCATCATGGCGGCATCAGCGGGTGCCACAGGCTGGGAGGCGACGTCGCCGGAGACATCGAACACGTCGCCGTACTTGATGGGGTCCGGACCACCGCCCTGTTGCTGTTGGGGTTGTTGGTCTTGATGAGGTCTCTGCTGCTGTGCTCGACTCATGTTTGTTGTTGATGGTGATCGATCTTGTGTGATATCAACGAAATGAAAACGTTTCGTGATATTTATCTTGTTATATGAGCTGCTTCTTACATATATACATGTAGAGGAGGTAGCTAGCGGTGGAGTGATGTGTGAAGAGAGACAGATGGCTCTTTGCCGCTTGATTCATGACGACAAATTAAGAACAGAGTGATCCTAATAATGGACATCGAATTAAAGATCATCAACTCGCTGGTATGTGCAGCATCGACACCTAAGTTAGATAGGGGATACAGACTCACAGGTGGGTCTTTAATTGGCAGCATTTGTGTCGTTGATGTCGGACAGCGAGCCAGCTGAGCTTAGCCCAGCGAGTTAGGGAGGAAGAGAAATATATGGTCACGTTTAATTTGCAGTTGATGGACGATAGTTACTGCTGATAAGTGTGTGAGATTAATTATATGAGCTAACAAGCTGTTGGGACTTGGGAGTTTAGTTGGGTGGAATTGTACCAATGTTTTTGGTTTTCCCCTCTTTTTTTTCGAGGGAATATACATGTCATATAAAAATTACGCCAATCCTTTAACATATGATACGCTACATTTTTATATATTATATATTTTTTCCTATATTTGAGAAACCAAAATTACATTACTTAAACTTTTTATATCATTAAAATAATACAAAATATTTGTGATAAAGGATATTTATAAAATACAAAAAAGCATAAATATTTAAAATTGATTTATTTTAATTGAAATAAAATAATTATTAAAATTGAAATTTTTTATAATATTATAAAATATGTTAAATGAAGATTTATTAACTTCAATATATGAAAAATTAATATACAAAAAATATAAAAATCTATATAAGAAATTTGTTGACCGACTGAGTCAAAAATAAATCTATATAAATGATATTACAACATTATATTATAAAAATAAAAATAAAAAAACTAGTACGAATGAAATAAAGATAAAAAACTGCAGCCCGCGAATGAACTTAAGAGCATCCCCAAAAGATTCGTCAACCCACTCCCCATCTCCACCTTTGAAGATTTTTCCAAAAAAACTAGGCCAGCAGACTCCCTTTCCTCATCTTGATCTTCAAACCACTCCCTATGTCCATTTTAACTCCTCGGTTTCAGGGAGTAAAAAAACTCAATCCTTATCCAATTTCATCTGCCATCATGAAAAAATTACGAGGGGTCGCGTGTTTTACTTTCTTCATTCTCTCTCCTCTCTTTCTCTCGCGAAACTTCACCTCCTACTTTCCTCCTGTGCGCTTCATCTTCTTTGCTTCCGAAGTATCGTTTCCCCATACAGAGCAAAGGAACGGAATCGGCGAGTTTACTTTCGTCAATCGACGTTTTCAAGCATCAATTGCAGTGTTCCCAGCGGTTTTTCAGGGGTAACAAGTTCTAGGGTTTCAACCGAAGATTTAGGTTTTGGGGTTCGTTTGATATTCAGGAGTTTTTTAGATGTTTGGTTCTCTGTCATTCGTCATTCGTCATTCGAATGCTCCATGAATTTCTATGCACAATTTGTAACTCATTGGAACAAACGCAATGGTAATCTGGGAAATAAATTGTGCTTGAAGGAATTTGAATTTATATGGCGTGTGTTATTTGAGAAGTTTGTTTATGATACATTGTATGTCTTCCTTCTATGGCTTTGAGAGACCGAAATATTGATTGTCTTCACCATCTAAAAGTATGGATTCAGTGTTTCTTTCGAATATGGTGAATTGTGGATTGGATTGGCTGATGTTTTCGTGGCAGTAGATAATGAGTTGGTTTGGTGGTAAAGCTATTGGCCCTCGTGTTATTCTTGAGTTTTCTTAAGGAGATTTATCTTTGAAGACCTCCGGCAGCTAAAAAATAACTCTAGATTTTTGGATATTTATATCGTATTTATATGTAATATAATCGTTGGAACTTTATGCATTTAATTTTAGTTATACTGAACTCGTTGGTTGGATTTAAGCCTTAAAAAAGAATGAAAGAAAGTATTGGATTTGAAGAATAAATATATAAATAAATAGTTTTTAAAAAATAAAATAAAATAATGGATTTTTAATTATATAGGAAATGTATATAAGAAAGCTGTGAATAAATATAGTAAAAAATGAGTTCCTATTATGCATAATGTCACTGTAGTAGTACAATAAATCCATCCATCAAAACAGTAGTCCCATGGCTCTCAACTAGGATCCAACCCACAATTAAGCGAGGATCACCTGCAGTTTTTTTTTTTCTGTTTTTATATTGTGTCATTTGTTGTGTGTGTTTTTTATGTTCTTATTTTGTTTATTTATATGATTTTTGTTTTTCTTATAAATGATTTGCTGCCTTTATTTGGGGCAGCATCACAGGAGAACTGCAGACAATCCTCATCCGAATCAAAACAGCCCCTCACGATTTCATCATTTCTTCTTTTTCCCATCAAAACCCTAATTGCTTCTTCCGCGATCCCTTCCTTCCCATCAGATTCCGGCAACATATTCGCCTGAGCTCTCACGCCGGCGAAACCTCGACGGTGAATAAGCTTCAACTCCCCGCTTTGTCGCCTCATCTCCGGCTCCCTCATCGGCCGGTCAAGGGGATCAGTTTGCGCTACTTACTGTCGCTCTCTCCATGAAGATGTACGCATTCACCATCTGATTACTGTCTTCGTGTGTTCTCATTATCTTATTGATCTCCGTTTATAGTATTGGTCGGTTCGATATCATCAACATGATTGCTCCATTAGTTAGTGGTTGTTAAATCAATATGAAGTTGTTCTTGATTCCATTAGTTTGCATAATAGATCAGTTCGGGTGATCATACAAGTTCGTTTGGTACACGAGTGAAACTTATTATTTACTGTTCAACCACGTCCATTACCTGATACAAGTTAAATAATTCAAATTCAAAAGGTATATAGTAAATTTTAGGATAAAATATTCTAGTTTTTGTTTCCATACTTGTTCCGATCAGAACAGCTTGACAGATTGATTGTTCAGCGTGGCTGCATTTAGCGTTCGTCATATATGGTTGATATTCAACATTTTCTGTTTGAGTTCTCAGTTAGCCATCAGAATTCAAACAAACTTGTTGTCTTGTAGCATGCAAGGGAGTGCTGGTATCCTTACTAATTATGAGGTGCTCGAGCTTCTTCGATCAAGGGGTGCTTCCAAGGATGCTACACGTCTCATGTCTTCTCTCAAACCGTCCGAGCTCAAGGTAGCATATTGAATGGTCATTCATTCTGTTCTGTGATATATGTCGGATTTTGTTCAGTCTTTAATACATATGATATGATGAAATATGACTAGGGGGTTTTTCATGTGGTGTAGGTGTATGATTATCTTGTGGAGACAGTTGCATGTAATCAGACAACAAATACCATCAATGAATTTCGAAAAAAATGCAGTGAGTTTGACCTTGCACCAGCTGAGATTCTCAACATCGTGAATACCCATCCATATAACCGAGCATTTCTTTACCCGGTAAATTTGTTTGATGTTTATCTTTCTCTATTTTCTTTCTTCTTTGTCTTTTGGTCTTTCTTTTTTCTACTGGAACTGTTTATTCTAGTATTAGAAATATTAGGTGACATTAGTATGTTTAGTTTAAGAGTTCTCCATCTGTTGGAGCCATACATATTGTTAACTTGTTCTGTTTTAAATTAGTATCTGCCCAACCTGCCAATCATTTCTTTCTACTTCTCTTTTAATGCTTTTAATGTCATTTATTAACAAGCTCATTGATTTAACCACTGTATTAGCATGTCATGACCCGGACGAGATGTTTTGCAACTTGGTTAGTATGGGCGTTCCAGTATAAAACTCTGGAGCGAATTATTGTCATCCTTTGAGGCTTGGATTTTGAAATGATGTATTCATTTACTAGTAGGGGAGAAAGTATGAGAGTTGGATAAAGTACCTTATTTTAGGCCAACATCATTCCAGTCCTCAGTTTGGACGTTTCACAAACGTATTCGCCAATCATTGGGCTATTAAAGTGTTGCCTGTGCCCGGATTCTTACCAAAGACGTGTGGTCTTGGATATGGAATTTACTGAAGGGTGAAAGTGTTGTTTAAGTTTCATGCAAAACTAATTGCAGTGTTACATCATCCATTTTGCACTTAGACTTGATAGTATAACAATTTCACAGCTAGGTTATGTTTTAAAGTACTTTCAAGGCTTTTTTTAGGATTGGAACATGTTTGAGTTGGCTTGTTGTATTTGAAGTTCTTTTAAGGTTCTCTCAACTTTCATCAAATCCATCCTATATTCAGACAGTAGTGTATGTTCACTTTGCAGATACTAGAAGCTTGTGATAGTCGCTTTTCAGACGAGAAGCATGAAGAGCTCGCAAACGTAGTTGCTGAGTTCTTGCCGCTTGCTCCCCACCATGTAAAACCTGATGAAGGAGCTCTTGAGAACAAGAACGACGTGGAGAGTGAAAACAACAGCAGCTAGGGGCAGGTGGAGGTAATCTAAGTCCTCTTGTTTGCCTGTATCTATGTACTGTACGTTGCTTCGATATTAGGGATCTCAGCATGTCTCTTTTCTTGTTCTAAAATGAAAAAATATATGAAAGGCCCTTGTAAAATTTCAGGGAAGTTGTTTTAGATGCAGGACTATGAGTTTGTTTTGTAAAATTTGACCGCTTCCATATCAACTCGACTAGTTCTCTTTTGGGCATCATCTTCATGATTTCTGGGTAGTCAATAAACCTGGGGTTTTACTTGGTGAACTATGAGTTCTGGATAAAAAACAATGCCATTGGGGGGCATAGCTGATGCTACAAGAAAACATGTTGATCCTCTTGTCTTGACACCTACGTTATGTTTCAAAGATATTATCCGAGAAGAATATCAAAGAACGCACCAAATATGGTATAAGCCAATTGAAAAATAGGGCCGAGCTTCAAGTCCTTTGGTCAAACTTCAAGGAGAACTTTTGTGAAGATGAACATAGGGAACATACAGCTATTGCTGACGTGCAAAATGAATGATGAGGAAGGATAACGGACGAACAAACCTGTACACTGTTTTGTATGGATCTGAAGGTTTAGTTAGTACAGTCGGTGTAGAGGTTGCCTTTTCTTTCGATATTTAAGCTAATTTCGAAGCCCATAGGTTTTCCATTCATTTCATACGTACTCATCCTATGGACTTCCTTCTTTGAGAGTGAGTTGCATTTAAGCGGAAGTGTGGAACTTGGTTTCTTAATTGTCTTAATTAACTTTATACATGGAGTGATTGGTGAATCTACGTTTGGCAGTTCTTACTATGAAGCAGTAGATTCCGAAATGAAATAAATTAAAAATTGAATTGAACCTGAAATATAGAACAGAAAAATTGTTCCACCATGCACCCGCATTCTTGGATTTCTTCTGTTCCTGTTCTATTGGATTTGTGTTCTCCTAGCTTTTGAAGAAAGACCTCCATAGACTACTCTTAATGAAACCGGGAAAGGGATGGTCAGGTGTTATTATTTGTTAACTCTTGATTTTAATTAGTGTGGAAAACACAAGGTGGAAAATGGGGTTGGCCCTTTTAATTGAATACGCAGGGATCGTTTATCTTATGGGTGTACTTCTGTACTTTGAAAAATGATTAGTCAATTTCGTATCCGTTATAGGGAGCTATAAGATGCTGAAAGATCATGGATTGGTTGTTTATCTATTCTATGACTATGATAATGACGCGAAAAAGTAGAGGAGTGAATCATGCTCCGAGTTTGAGATCCTGACCTCGCATTATGTTTTCCAACTTAAACTTTTCCATCTTTTGATGGAATGCGTAAGGTGGCTGGGAGCTGCAGGAGAACTACTCTGATCTGGAAATAAATGTATCGTCACAATGATTTTCTTATGGTGGAATGCAGAAAAAGTGTCGTTTACATATGATTATGAATGAAGCCAATAGAAAAAAGCCATCGGCAATCTATTTCTGAAGGTTTAACATCAATCAAGTGTCTGTTCTTGTAGCTAAAAAATTGGATTTATGGCCGTCAATTAACTTCTTATACTAAATGCTTTGTTTTCAGTTGGATTCATCTCCGGCCATCTAGAAAGCTGCAAAGTACTCCTAAAGAGTGTTCATCGTTGAATGGGAGCTTGAAGTTCTGGGAAACTGGTAGTCATCGCTGGGTGCTGATTGATGTTTACATGATCATTTCGCTCAAACTATAAGACAAACAGGTGACCTGCTTTGGAGCTGCTGTTAGGCGTGGTTCTTGACGTAACAATTTCGGGTGCCATAGGTTTATGCAGCGGATTGGACGACGCTTTCTCTCCCAGAATCCACAAGGGATGGCGTGTAAGAGTCACAACCCAACTGTACGAGATCTCTCCTCCCTGATTTTTATGATTTGGCGTTTGCCTTTTATTTAACTGAGTCATTATAGCAAAGCAAGGTTAATTATTTTGATCTATAATCAGCATGAACTGGTTCGAATCGTGATTTGTGGGAACATCTCAATGTTAATTTTGGAATTTAGTTTTGAAGGCTGGAACGTCTTGCTTATATTTAAATTGATATTGGTTTGCGATGGCGCTTTCTAGCTTGGCTGTGAAACTGTTGATTTTGTTATCGTTCAAGTCTTCCATACTAGTATATGCTTGGTTGAACTAAATATGTTAGTCAGATCATATGTTTTCAGTGAGAGTCCTTTGAGAAACTGCCGAGTTGCTTTTCTCCCCCTCCATTGCTTCCTGCATTGATGAACAGAAACTTTAAAGAGTGGTCCATTTGTTCTGTAGCAATCTTAATTGGATCGGCTGATGTTGAGGAGGTAGTCGGACCACTAGGCATCACTGGTTTTTTCGGACCACTAGGAGTCACCGAGAGTCGGACCACTAGTGAGTTGTGGAGTCGGACCACTGGCTATTCAGCTCGGAAGTTAGTATGTATGACAACTAATGGCAAATATTAAGATTGGAGCTGATTGCGGAAGACTATTGGCACCTTTCTGAAAGTAATGGTCCAACTCTCGTGCTTCCTAGGCGTCTTAAACATCCCTTGATCCTTCTGTAGGATACAAGCTGTGGCAAGGCACATTATGTTTATGTGCGGTGTTTGCCTCGACAGGATGCTCCATGAACATGGGGATGCTCAGTGGGAATATTGAGGGTCGATGTTATTGTGATGCAGCATGATGTTAGCGTCTTTTGCTTGCGACCATGGCGAAATTATCTGTCTATATGAGTTAGGGCTTGGACCATCTTCATTAGTAAAGTAGCATAATTGCATTTTCGGCCTCTTCAAGGTATCACTGTATCAGTCCCTCTTGTTCCCGAACTTGGGCTCATCGTAGATAGACTCATAGGCAGTGAATGCGTTACCTTTTTTTTTCCTTTTGTGATGATGATGATACTTACCTTTAATATTCGCTCATATTCATGGATCGATTTATATTTCCCTTGTATGATGGTGTAGTTGGTTTTGTTTAATGCAGACAACGAGATTTTAATCCTATACAATCAAAATAAGTCAATTTGAAAGACCGAATAAAATCTTGCTGATAAAAATGCATGACTTGATGATGCGTGATAGCTACTATGGTCTATTGCTACTGTGTTGAATATCTGTACCAATCATATTTTGTACCAGTAGTATTTTTGAGACACCTAACATTAAACCTGAACTGTTTTGAGAAGCTATGAAATTTTCTGAGATGCTACACTAAGTTCATTCGTATATAATATAAAGATATCCGGAGATATCAATCGTTGAAAAGAAATCTTAGCGATGGTTTTCTAGCGGAGTCGATGGGGTTAGGAACTTCTCTTTTCCATGTTAAAACGAGGTTTGGAAGCTATTGGTCCTCAGCATCTTTGCATGGCATTGAATTTGTTGATCTTCATATTTTGAAAATCAATTAAGATAACAACTCATTTAATCCCATCAAATACGATATTCAAGGGTACAAGAGCTTTTATGTTACTTTGTGTAAGGGACGTTTGAGAAGTATTTTCTTTCATGGAAAAATTGAAGGGTCTGAGTTATGGTTCATTTTTTGCTCGCACATGGCTATTCCGTGCATATCCCAATTTGGCACTCCATTGCTGGAACTAGTACCACTAGTAGTAATTGCGATAGTACTTGTTACTTTGTTAGACTGGATCAATAAAGGGCAAAGCAGCAAAGCCAAATCTCCAACTGTTGCTTTTACTTCCATTTGCGTGCTCTTCCACTCTGTCCATCCGTCCGCTTTGATTTAGTGAAAATTTGAGTCCCCGTCAATTAGTGTACAATCAACTCTAACTTTCTCCTTTATCTTACGTATTGAGAAAGAGACGATGCAGATAATTTCTAGTAAATTAGCACTTCTTTCATTTAATATATATATATATATATATAAATCTTAATTTCATATCAAATCACGTCTAAACGTTTCGTAATATATATTAGATTGAAATACATAATTTATACAATTATTGATGTTTCATGATAAATTTATAAAAAAAATTACGTTTGATTATCGTTGTACGTGTATCAAGTTTTATATCAATACGTTACAAAATCAAAATGTTACGAAATAAGTGGAACAGAGGAAATATTTTCGTTTCATATTAAATATAATGTTTTTTAAAGACTGTTCCAAAATATATGTAATATTTGATTTATTTTCATATTTGGAATCAAAATTATATTAAATTAAATACACTCTCATTATATGACGCTGATTTCTCTCACTTTTTTTTTACATACTTTTATTTTATTCATATCATCATAAAAAATATAATATATTAATTAAATTTAATTCACATATAAAAGCAAGTCAAGTATTTGATTAAGCTATTATATATAATTCAAAAAGGGAGGAATAGATGACTACGAGTCTGAGAGCATCCTAAAACAATCATTTTTTTTCCAACACAGTCAACATCCTCAATTTAAGAGTCAAGTGAGCAGTTCAGTCATAGGTATTCGTTCTTCGAGTCGGTTTAGTTACGATCTCAATATACAATATATTCATTTTATTTCATATTAATATAATAATCATTTTTTAATATCTCATAATAATTATGACATATCTTATTTCAAAATTTATTTTTGAAGAAATTACAAAATCAATCGAACTCAAATATAATACATCTATTATTTTTTCTCACAATCCCACTATCGTAAATAAAATATTGTTTTTTTTTTATCAAATTTTCATAAAAATTTAATACACATATAAAATCTCGCGTCAATCATTTCATGATATTTATTATGAAATGAAAAAAATATATAATATATAATCTTGTTTTGTTTTTTCAAATCTTAAAATGATGAAATTTTCATTGGGTCAAGAGAGAGTAATCTTAGAGCATCAGTAACAATAAAAAGAAAAATCTCGTACCCAATTGGCCAATTTTATACACTACTCCATTCAAATTAAACACGGATAGTAGAACAAATCCAGATTGATTATTTTTATATATTTATAATTATAAAATGATTATAAATAATATCAAAATCTTAAAATTTTATATCAATTTCAATGATATTGTGCCATATAATATCTTTTTTGTTAGTTTTTTTTATCAGAACCATGCTTTCAAATTTTTAATGATTTTTTCCCACAAAATTGTTTATGTGGTATTTTTATGTCAAATATAATATTAAATATCCAATTACAAAATTTAATAACTGAAATCAAATCATTAAAATAAAATTTTTGATATATTATTGTTATATTATACATTTTACAATTTAAATGTCTTCCTTTAAAATGAAATTAATGGGGTTGGTCTAGAGCAGCAGTACTCCCCATAGTCACAATAACACTCCATCTACAGTGCCCAGAGCAAAAATTAATTATATACAAGGACTCCCTACGTGGCAGCTTAGGGTGAACCCCTTCTTCTCAAACGCCCCCCTTTCACCTCTTCCCCCCCTTAAAACGACGTCGCAGACTCTACCCGCAACCGGGCGCACTCACACCGCAACCTCTCCTCTCCGCCGTCGCCGCAGCCGCTGCACCTCACCGCCTCCTCTCTCTATACCTTCACGGTTTGAAACCGTCGATCGCGGTCCGGCTCGGAGGCGGACCGGTGGCCGGGATCTGAAGTCATGAGCGCCGGTGTAGCCACGGTGACGACAACGACTATGGCAGCGACTGAGACGAGTGCTCGTTTCATACTGGACAAGCCTCTGCACGAGCTGACGGAAGATGACGTTTCTCAGCTTACGCGCGAGGATTGCCGCCGATACCTTCACGATAAAGGTCTTCTTCTTTTCGTCTTCTTCGTGTTTTGTTTTTCATTGATGTTGGAGTTGGATCTAGGTGAAAAATGGCGAGAACGGAGTTTTGTGAATTGACGGTTGAGTTGAATTGGTGTTGACCGTACAGGTATGAGGCGACCCTCGTGGAACAAGTCTCAGGCGATCCAACAGGTCATCTCTCTGAAATCGCTGCTCGAACCTCCTCCGCCCAGGCCCCCTCCTCCTGTCACTGCTACTAACACTGGAACTGTATGTGCTATGCACAACTTTTTTGTTTTGGAGTTTGTTTGAAATTTCTGTATGCTTGTGATTCATAGATCGAGGGAGTTTTGGCATGAGTATTGACATTGCAAAGATTGTTTTGTGACAGGGGACGTCAAGTTTGTCTAGTTCGTTGAAGGAGTTGAGCGCGGTCGATGGAGAGGCTTTGGCTTCTGCATCAGAGCGTTCCAAAGAGCAATATGATGCTCGGGATAAAGGTGTAGATGACAAGGGAGTGTCTCTGAGGTAATTGAACTCAGATGAATGCTTTTAATCGGAGGAAGTAAGTTATTGAACAATATAGTCGATATTTTCTCGTGCCAGATCCACAGAAAGAAATAGTTCCTCTTTCATGGCAATATGTTTCTGGTTTTCTCTTGTCATACCTCTAATGCTTTCATTTCTCGAGGATGTTTGATTTCTACTTAGTCTAACGTTGAGTTATCACGTATTGCCTTTTGTTCCTGGCGGAGTTTCTCCTTACTCTAACTTTGGTTGTGATCGTCATGTATACATGGTTATGGTTGAGGCTGGTTTATCATACATTGTAGATTATGCAGCATTGGTGACGATCGGCACAAGACTTGAATAGCGAAACTAAGTGTCTTTTGGGCTATTGGACCTCAAGTAATCTAGTTTCTTCATGAAGTCTGGGGCTTGATTCGCTAATGCAAAGTCCGTGGCCAGGATTCTGGTATTAACTTTGTAGACGATTGTGATCGTCTTAAACATATGTTATCGCCCGGATAATGGTATCCGGAAGAGGCTACGGTGTCTATTTTGGGCTTTGTAATGAAGTATAGTATGCATACTTGACGTACTAGACTCTTTAGTAGAGAAGGTTCCATCATTACTCGTTGCGTCGGGTCAATTTTAGCAGCCTTAATTTGAGCGAAGATTTCTTTCTCTGAAAGTACTTTTTGTCAACAAGTTTCAGATCTAATTTTAGGAAATAGTAATATACAATTTTCACTCCCCTCAATCTTCCCTAGTCACGTCTAGCTTGAATGAGGCTGCTGCCGCTACCCTTTTTTCCTGCTAAGTAGCTAGGCCATTTAATTTGCTTCTTTTCTTCTGTCTCCTTTTTCGTGATTGATTCTGTTTTACCCTGCTCATGCTTTTTGTAGCTATCAAGCTTTGTGATATTAGTTTTCTATCTCGAGGAAAACGTAGCATACATATAGAATTGATCACTGTGGTCTTCTGAGTTTTGAATGGGAAGTTGGAAACGAACGCTACACCGAATGTATTGTTGCCCGAAAACAATATGCTCTGTTTGGTGCCCTGTTCTTGCACCCGAGGGTTGGTTTGTTAGACTGTGTCTGTGCCTGGTCTAATTGATTAGCAGTTTCTTAGGCACCTGTTTTACAAGTTTTATGTGATTTATTGTCTTGAGATTATCTTTCTTTGGCTTTCTTGCTACATTAATTTATTGCTTGGGACGTATCTTTTATAATGTCGTTGCAGAAGCTTGGAGACAACGGATCTGTCTCAACGTGAAATGACCATCTTATATAGGGGCAAAGTCAATGTCTATGAAAGAGTGCCAGAGGATCAGGTAATTGTTTGATTGATGGGAATGGGTATTGAAATTGGTATTTGATTTTTTTTAAGGAGAAACTCTTTGCAGGCACAGACCATACTGCATCTTGCCTCTACCCCTATGCAATTTTATCGTGATGAGCAAACTAGTAGACATTCAGCACAGTGGGCTGCTCCTATTCAGTTGCATCCATCAAACTCTAAATTTAGTGTCTTTCCCTCTCATTCGAGGATCCGACGACCGTTTCTAACAGGTACAGTACAGTACAGCGAATTTAAGGTAGCAGCCCTTTTTCGGAAGATGAAATTGTTTGATATGCTATGATGTACGACACGATTTACATACAAAGTTAAGATATTTATTTTATTTTATTTTTCCTGCTTGTGGAGTTTATTTCTGTCAATTAAAACTTTTCATCTGACAAACTGTTAACCTAAGACTATATAAAAGTGGTCGTGGTGTTTCTTCTCCATCTGCTTCAAGTTTTAAGCCATGAACTCAAAACTGTTTGAGAAAAATATAGCAGCGGCTCCAAAACATTCGGGATGATGTACCTTTTTATTAAAGGAACTGCATATTTATTCTTAATGATCGATTGTACATATAGATGTTGGCTTTGACAACGAGGGCACTAACGCTCTTTTGAATGAGTCAGGTTGTATGCCAGGTGTTGTTGGGCACTCCAACAGGCAGGTTTGCTTGCAGAAATACCGCGAAAAGAAAAAGGATAGGTTTGTTAATTTGTTGTATTTGAACCATCATTAATCATTTAGATTCCTTGCTGCTTCTTTTGTTTTTGTCTTGCGTGCTTCTCCAACAAAGGTCTTACGGCTTATTTTTTGTTGATCACCATCAGGGAAAGATTCAAGATCAGGGAGAGGATAGGACCTCCGGGCCTGGACCTGTATTTGAACCATCATTTTAGAGGTCAGGGTATTGGGCAATCAAGCAGGAGCACTATTAACTTTCTGAACCGACCTGGGCAGGTTCACGGGCTTCCGTAGTTTTTGGACAACCTCCGGAAGAATCCTAACCTTTCAGTTGTTATCAAAGATAGAGGTAAGGTTCTACAATAATCACCTTGTCCGTTTGATACCTCAGTTGGGAACTTGGAGTAGTATTAACAGATAGGAAATTAGAGCTTCTCACTTCTTTGCTTTAGCTCTCAAATCTCCATCATATCTTGTACTTGTGGAAATGGTCTTTTTTTTCTCGCTTTTGCTAGGTTTGGTTCTGTTTGATTTTTGCAATTTGTGGATTATGTCACGTCACGCTTTAATGATAATTTGCTCAGGAATGGAAAACACAATCATGACTTAACCACTTTACAGGTCATAAAAAAGCTTTCTTACGTATGCACATATCTTGCTTCGCTTGTATCAAGTTGTATTGTTTCCTTGGTGTAGTGAAATGTTATATTGATTTCAATTTTTATACCGTGATTATGCACTGGTTTACTTGCCTTCTTGTTTTTGCTCTGATCTAATAAACCAATTATTGTACTGGGTGCAGTGTAAATGGCTGAGCACATCCTATGTGGCACTTTAATTCAGGATGTCGGCCGCGGATTCTGTAGATGGCATATCCCAATTGGTTAACGTTATGCAGATCATCTAGCGCCATCAATTGCTGCGATATCTTTGCCATATTTGGCATCAGGCTGATGTAAGGAGATGCGAGTGAAAGAGTTCTTATCGGTGGCCTAATATTCATTTTGCTCGGAGATTTTGTAAAGAATGACGAGAAGTCTCGTGTAAATTAAGGAATTATGGTACTTTAACCCCTCTTGTAGTCAATATCTGTTGTATCGCCATTTGCCCTTATTATCATTTAGATCCTGTAACTCCGAGACGATGGTTATGCTAATTGGCTTTTTTGAGGTAGTGTTATTTTAATGTTTTATGGACTAGTGATGAAGGGGGCAACAGCCATTTGTTTGATTTTGTCTGGTGTGAGGAGAGTTTTTTTTTTTAATAATTTGATAAGGATGTGAAGAAGAGTATTGGTTATACTCGAGCACGCACAGATTGATAACAAGATCAGAAGGCCATGGATATTGTAAAATAATTTTGTTTATTGTCAATACAATCCTTTATGAGCCAAACACAGAATAACATTATGTTCTGCCACACAAAAAATGTTATCGTTACGGTTTTGGAGCAACTTTATCTGGTAGTATTAAAGCAACTAACTCTTTCAAATTGGAAAAACAAAAACATTAAAGAAGTTTTGACCCAAAAAAAAATCAAAGAAGCGGAAAATTACGGTACATAACTTAGGGGAAAATCTGGCCAATGGAACAATGGCTACCACTCGTCTCAACAGCAGCTAGAACTTTCGAATTTGGATTCACCTTAGGTGATTCTCATCGCATCTCCACACATAAAGTGACTGATGATCGATCAGTCTACAACAAAAAAATATATGTATACCCAAGTTCAACTCGAAATTGGTTACCACTCTGATCACGCATTCTCTCGAGAACTTCAGCGTCGAGCAGCGCTGACAAAAATGGCGATCGAGGTATACGAGGATACCATTCCTCAAAATCGATGATCAATTTGTGTAATTTTTTTGAAATGTGATTGTGAATTCCGATGTTTAATTATTTTTGTCGAAAAAACAGGCATGGTACATGGAGCAGGGGAAAGAGGATCACAGGCTTCTCTGTCATTGAAACTGTAACGTTCCAAGATTTTCAATACATTAACTGCTAGACACGTGATGTTATCGTCGCTCCAAATCCCTTTGAAGCAAGGCCATAAGATTACAAGGGGTTTAAGTATCAGAAACACAGGACACTAACAAGAAATATCAAACTTACAAGTCTTAAATTACATGAAAATCGTACATCTGAAAATATCGGCAAAACATTACAGAAAGCTGAATGTAGTCATCATCGTTATGTCATAATCTCTTCCACGACTCTTTATTACCTGAAAGGAACATGTAACCATGAGCTCGAAAGCCTAGTAACACAGGATACACATCCATTCCAGGAGTCCGACATGTTTATTATATCATGCGTTTCCCATGCATAAACAGGATGCAATGCAAAACATTACAGAAAGCCGAATCTAGTCATCATCGTTATGTCATGATTCCTTCCACGACTCTTTATTACCTGAAACGAACATGTAACCGTGAGCTTAAAAACCCAGTAACATAGGATACATATCCATTCCAGGAGTCCGGCATGCTTATTATATCATGCGTTTCCCATGCATAAACAAGATTCAATGCAAGCAACCATATGCCAAGCAAGAACGTATAAAATACGTATAGGATAATAATAACTCAAGTCAAACACGTTAATCTCTATTTCATTCTCACTAGCCTTTATTAAAGTTTTTAAGATTCTGTATGTATTTCATGTAAAGTCAAGTTGATTCTCATAACTTTTATCAGTTTAATGATATATTCTGTCATGTCATATCGATTCTTATCATTTTTACAGATTAATGACATGCTCTGTCATGTCATATTGATTATGATCATTTTCACAAGTTAATGACATGCTCTTCATGCATTTTATGTCAAGTAGTATTGATTCTCACGGTTTATACAGGTTGTTGACATGAGAGAAGTTACAACAGGAAATTTAATATGTTACTAGTATGGTCGTACTAATAACAATTAAACAAATAAGATTGTCTTTGCAGAAGACTATGGATGGTTAATTATAACCAATTACGACAATCAATAGATGACACTGCGTGCACGCGAAAGGAATTATCACATATCCTTCCTGGCTGGTTTTGGATCCGTAACTATCTCATTTAATATCATTTACAAGAATTTATTCATGTTCGGGATTTCAAGATACTTAGGATTCTCAAGCATTTTCTTGTATTCAAGATTTCCAGATAGTCAGGATTTTCAAGCATGTATTTATGAAATTAATTACATTAATTTTCATGTACAGTAGGTGATTGTGACGGTGTTCATATTTCAAGATTTTCAGGTATGTATTATGAGATTAATCGTATTAATCAATGTATTCGTAATTGAAGATTCCAGACATATAATATGAAATTAATTATATTAATCTATGTATAACAGGCGATTATTATGGTGTTTATATTTTAAGATTTCAGGCATATAATATGATATTAATCATATTAATCCATGTATAACAAGCGATTACCATGGTGTTCGTATTAACATTATATTTTTGTAACGTTCTCTTAAATTTTAAGAATTAATAATTCGTTATAAAATAATAATCAATTAACACAGAATATCACGCGTCAACAACAAATAATATTCAGGAAGTCAGAAATTTTATTATAATCTATAATATTCTACATGTTGAATCGTTACCTTTTTAGGCATGTAATTCACATACAAGACAATCCAATATTTTAGTATTTTATTCTTTTATTTAATATGTAATTACGTGATCAAATATATCACGCAAATCAAATCACACACATCCAAGCATTTTATTTAAGGTAACGATGTGTGTTACCTTATCAATTTTAGAAGAATCAGGAAGTTCCTCAAATAAATAAAAACTTAATTTTTCTTCCTCGTAAGATTCGTATCTACGATAACATTAATAATATTAATACCCTATATGCCGTACGCTTAAATGCACTAGCTTTTCCTTAAGTGTCTTGCTCTTTTCTTTATGATCTTCACAGTAGCTGGATCAATCCTCTTTGGCCCATAACAGCAAAATCAGTCAACAAGTCAAACAATACAGCTTGTCACTGCGAGGACTCCGCCTTGTTTGTACACCATCATACACGAGGTTGATTCGCTCAATCCCCGACAAATCAATACTCTCGATTTCGGCGACGGGAAGGTTGTGTTCGCGAAGCGAGAGGTCCTCCCAAAACGATAACACGTGCTCCTGCTTGTAATCCTTCTATCGCTCCAGCAGATCTAGCGAAGTAGACATCGATGCCGACGTCGTCATCGGAGAAAGAAAGTATAGAAGTTAGCTTGTCAATTAACGACAAGAAACAGAATTCCAGTGATGAAAGCAAACACATGGAGGAAGAAGAACAGCAAAGGAATCAAACAACAAATTATTTCAGGATCAACAAGCTCAGCCACGACCTTCTCCTTCATCGAATGAGCGTGGTTGATTCCGACTCTGGCCTGTCCGGGCGAGGTGAAGGAGAGACGACGTCGACGACGACGAGGGACTCCAGGCAAGGCAGGCGGCGCGATGACATGCTCTCTTCATGTCCTGGCGACGACGACGAAGCTGTTTTCTTGCGAGGGCGACGACGATGAAGACGAGGCGGCTTCCAATGACGTCTCCGGCAATGGGGAGATTGATGGTGGGCGGATCCGGTCTCGGGCTGGTTACCATCGGTGGTGCGCGATGGTGTTTGGTGAGATGTGCACACAGTGTTTGTGAAAATGCTTCGCAGAGAAACTGAAGGCCATTTTTCTTGATTTCCTCTATATGCTTTTGTGAGTGAGATTGTTCGGTTTTACACATGACATCCATGATAACAGCTTATGTGCGCAGAGGCCAATACTAAAAAAAACTTCCACCATGTTCAAGCTTTGGCATCTGATCTGAAATTCGGCCGGATAGTTCATTATATCAAGCATGCTTATTGCTTGTGCTCTTTCTTTATGTCCTGGAAGCCACTCAGTACTATGGTGTGTCAATATATGCTGCTTTATGATGAATTATTATCGTTTGACGGTGAACTCCACTAATTATATGCTTAAGCTTTCCGGAAGTGAACTGGCGGTCAGATATCTTCAAGTTCAAGATTGTATAATGCTGAGTTCATTGAAGATTGTTGTTGCTACCATCATAGCCAAGCTGGTTTGAGTATTACGTGGTCAGCCAAGCTGGTTTGAGTATTACGTGGTCAACTTGATAATCGTGTTTATAAGGCCGAGCCCTTATGTTGGCATCTCTGAAGCAAGTTTACGTATAGGAAAGAACATGAGTTTCATGGGATATTACAGAAACCCTAAAGAGTATGTTTCCATCGACAAGCTTGAGCATTATTGTTGCTTAGTTGATCTTCTGGGCCGAGCAGGCCTGCTGAACGAAGCAGAGGAAAGGATCAAGAGTATGCCAACGAAGGCAAGATTACATGGGAATTCTTCGTTCTATGGAGATCACTGCTTGGGGCAGCAAGATTACATGGGAATTCTTCGTTGGGCTAGGCCGCAGTTAAGCACTGGATCGAGTTGGAACCAGCAAATAGTGGAAATTACGTCCTTTTATCAAATCTATACTCAAGATTAGGGAAATGGGACGAGGCCAACAGGGTGAGAAGACTGATGAAGTGTAAAGGCGTCAACAAAGAACCAGGGAGTAGTTCGATATAGATTGATGGAGTCATGCACGTGTTTATCATGGGAGACAGAAGGCATCCAAGGTCACTTGAAATTTATCTGAAGCTAGAGGAAGTCAGACAGTAAGTTACAGGAACATGGTTATACGCCTAGCACGAAGTCTTGTTCGACATAGAGGAGGAAGAAAAAGAAGATGCGCTATACTATCACAGTGTGAGATTAGCCATCGCCTTCGGGCTTGTTGCTTCGGATCCGACTGTTCTCCTCCGTATCATGAAGAATCTGCGTGTTTACGATTGTCATGTGAGCACGAAGCTCATGTGGAAGATATACAGTAGAGAGATCATAGTAAGAGACTGGAATCGGTTTCATCATTTTAGAGATGGGACTCGTTCGTGCTCGGATTATTGGTCATGTAGTGTAATATGATACTCCTGATAGTTGGATACTGGTGTAGTTCTTATCATGTAAAATTCCCGATTTTTCATGCTGTGATGCTGCGTATTTCTTGCTTGTTGAGCACGTATATAGGATAAGTTTGATCGATTTTTCACTACTTACTCAGTCCCATCATTTTGTAACTTTTGATCAGACAAACTTTAACTGTTATGTCAAGTTAATCAAGCCTTGTTTTAAAAAGATTCGTCAGAAAATATTTGTCGATATGAGTTAATTCAATGTTCTATTAAAGTAACCGGTAAAATTTCTACTCGAGCTAGTATTTCCTGACAATGCCCTTCGATCACAGAAGCCCTCATGGTAACGACAACCCGTCCTCGCCGCCTCACGCCGACAAATCCCACACCATCATCTCCTCCAATGCAACAAGCGAATCCGAGACCTCTCTCGCCAAGGCAGAATCAACGAACCACGCCAACTGTTCGACGAAATGCCTCAAGGGGATCCCATCACATGGAACGCCATGATCTCGGCCTACACCCGAAACAACCAAATGGGCAATGCCCAGTTGCTGTTCGACGCGGCTGAGGTCAAGGATGTGCGGACTTGGACCACGCTGTTGACGGGTACAGTAAAGCGGGGATGGTGGACGAGACGAGGAGGGTTTTCGAGTGTATGCCTGAGAGGAATGTGGTGTCCTGGAATGCTATGGTGAGTGGGCTGGTGGAGAATGGACGTTTGGGGGTGCGCGAGGAAGGTGTTTGATGAAATGCCTGAGAGGGATGTGGCGTCGTGGAATGGGATGGTTACGGGGTATTGTCGTGGGGGATGATGAGGGAGGCGATGGAGTTGTTTGATAGGATGACGGAGAGGAACTTGGTGACTTAATTCGTTGTGATGAATGGGTTTGTGAAGATCGATTGTTTTGAGGAAGCATGGAATGTTTTCGAGATGATGCGTAAAGGTGGAGTGTTGCCTGGTCAGGAAGTGATAGTTGCTGCTTTGTTGGCTGTCAAGGGTTTGAATGAGTTGGATTTGATGGAGAGTCTAAGAGGCCTTGTTATCAAGATTGCGTTTGAAGAGGATGTTGTTGTTTGGTACTGCAATTCTGAACGCATATACTGGATATGGGGCGATTGACATCGCCTTGTGCTGCTTTGAAAGAATGCCGGAGAAAAACGAACACTCATGGTCATCCATGATAACTGCTTTTTCAGTGTGGGAGGTTAGATGATGCTGTTGCTTTGTATAAAAGGGTTCCTCAACAGACTGTTGCAACTCGGACAACAATAATGACTGTTGTCACGGGGTTAGATTTCTCACAACCCGTGCGGCACTCAAGCTACTCACATCTTCGCTCGAGCTCAGCCAAACTCGAATGCCACAAGACTAAAGTAAGAACAATGCAAGAGAATGAGAACTTGAAAGCAAGAGAGTTGTTAATCTCCAAAAAGAGATGTTTTTGTATTGAATGAGATGGTTTGGCAAATGAGCCAAGACCCCTTTATATACAACTTCTCCTCCACAACCAACGGTGGAGATCAAAACGATCTAACGGTCTATAATTACATGTAGACTTTTGGGTACTAACCTACCCAAGATAAAGCCTTTGCGGCTTCTAGAAGTTCACCTCCCTAGGTTGTTACCTTCCTTGGATAAACTTTGGGCTTGGCCTTGTTCCATCTTGGATTGGGCTTCGTTTTGGGCTTGACTCCAAGTTGGGCTAGTC